>JBAMJV010005909.1:0-175092 GCA_037951105.1 Echinarachnius parma
TACCAATCTAGTCAAATTCTAAAAGTTCTTGTAATAAGATTATAGAAAAAGTCACTAAATTTCGTGTAAATCGAATTAAGACTGTGGAAGCAGTGATCGGAAGTATGGTAGGCGGGCTTGCAGTGAGGGGGGGGGGGGGGGCGTCGACGATAAATGTATGTTTATTATCGTTATAAATAAGCAAACACTACAATATACAAGTATACAATGCAGAATAGATGGAATTTCCTTCCGTGCGGATACGATGGGGGTGGTATGCCATCGCTTATCTTTTCTTTACGTATTTACTCTTTAGATATCTTGGTTTGTGCTATTTGGGAAGGGGGGGGGGGGGGAAGGCCTACGGTATGATGAACTCAATAATACAAACAATTGTATTATACAGATAGTTATTATTTGCGTGGTAATCTTTATATTGCATAACAATTAAGTGATCTAGTAACATTGTCCACATCCTCAAAATTATATTGGTATTTTAGCGGTTACCTCAGTATATTGTCGTATTTGTATTTATATTAGAATCATTGAACCGGTTTCGGTTTTCAGAATGTCCATTTTGTTGAAATTTTGAAAGGATATTTACGATTGTAGTGTTCAGATATTCAACTATATACTGGATAGTCGTAACCATGTGCAAAGCCAGTGCAATAAGTAAGTGAATATCACTTTGCATATTTTCCCATTACTCGGTCCTATAACGATCATATTATTTGAAATTTTCCCACAATTCTACGTGGACATATCATATAGCAACAATATATACTACGCACACAAAGTTCCCAATGGAGGTTTGCGCATTAAATGAGGGGGGAAATCCCGGCTTTGATTCGGATTTAAAGCTTTAAATATGTGCCTTTATTGATATACCACACTCTTTTTTTCAAAAAAATCCTTAAGTTGGAAAAAAAGGGAAATTTCATGCAAATTTGTTGCCTTTTTTCGCATCGGCGTTCCATGCTCCTAAAAAAGTCATTTATAGCAGAGCTGGAAAGTGCGCACGTGTCACCCGATTCATGACATCACAAGCAGACCGCAACACGGAGGAATGTGCATGGTTTACATTCAGAGCCTATGACTTGCTAGTAAAACAAACTCGTTTTTGCTTTTAAAGGTATGGTGTCAAGAAAATCAGCTGAAAATGGCATTTTAGCCCTTCAGAAAGCCACTTACATGTAGATTTCGAATAAAACAACTGTTTTGCACTTGGAAAATTATTTATAAATGATATGAGGACCTGAAAATTTACTTTGAAAGTGCCCCCCAAAAAAATTGAGTTCGGGCGAAGAAAAATGACGTCATAGTTGTGACGTCATCTGCAGGCAATCACAGGATCCCCGATACTCTAATTGTCATAGACGTACACGCTGAGCGCATCTAATCACATTGACAGAGAGATATTATTTCGATTTTTTCAATATCTACATACATTTGTTTGAGTTTATAATTATGGAGGATCCACACCCAGATTCATCTGATTCTAACAGTGAGCGTGAATTAGACGAAAGATCTGGATCAGAGTCAGAATCGAGTTTTGAATTGACTGTTCCTGAAGATAAAATTCCAAATTGTGCGTCGGCAGCCAAAATGGAATGGAAGTGATAGATCAGAGGTGCAACCGAACAGATTTGTTGAGCGTGGCTGAGCAAATTCATGACAATTTCCCCATAATTGCAGACACCATTATTATAATTCTTATTTCATTATTTGTCTCCACAAATACAACAAATATAATTGCCAAATAAAGGCGCATACTCACTCTAAAATCGCTTCGAGGAAGTCTCCGATATGATTATAGCAATCGTATACCCAGCCCCCTCGCAGACAGGTCTTCCGGCCATCAGCACGCACGAGCGCTGCGGCTAGCCCAGGCCTAGCCTAACCATAATAAGTGGCGGCTTCATCCGATCACGTCTCAAAACATGGTGTACAAAAATGCGGTGTTTCGCACTCAAATTCATCTTTTTATGCGGCAATAAAATGACAAGCATCATTGCTTTGATGGATCTATTTAACAATATTTACGGAAATATATTTACAGAACATTCAGAATTACCTCAGTTTTGAGCAAAATATTACTTATCCCCGAAATAAACAAATCCAAAACTCAAGTCGTTGGCGAGCGTGCGGGAGGTTGAACATAGTCAATCAATTTCTGGGCATCGATATCATACACGTAGTCTACGCCGTTTGCAAATTAACAACAAAACTACAAAAGAGCGCTAAGTTCAGTTCATTTATTGTTTTTTTTCTCTGTCGGCATTCTAAAAACAATAAACATTGTCAAAGATGCCACGAAAGTGATAGATTTGTCCATCTAAGGTAATCGTTCTTGTATTTGTTTGAAAAGCCATGCAAACATGTAAGTAAATTAAGAAATAGTCTAGAATAGGTGCGATCGTAATAATCTTGCATTTTCGTTACTTTTCAGAACTTGTAATACATAGGTAGTTGGCGCGGCAGCTAGCACGCGAGAGCATAACCTGTCTTGCCGCGCGGCCCCCCGAAACTCTGGCAGACCTGCACACACTCGCTAGGTCCTTCCCAGTCGGCCCTCGTTAATTTAACCTTTGAGTTCTAAATCCGCCTCATACGTGGATCCTTATGGAAAACGGTGCAGGCTTATACTTTCCTTAGATGTGTTGCTGCATCTTGCTAAAATTAATTCCTGAGGCAATTTCAGTTAATCCTCAATTTTCAAGCAAATACGAGTTTGTATTACTAGCAAGTCAAAGTGTTTGCATTGAACCACGTTGTAAACAATGCTCGCTCTTCCGTGTTATTGCCTGCAGGTGACGTCATGACTCATGAGCTCATCGCTCAGCTAAAATTACTTTTTTAGGAGTATGGAACGCCGACGCGAAAAAGAGCCAAAAATGTGCATGAAATTTTCCTTTTTTGCCCAACTTAAGGATTAAAAAAAAAAAAAGAATGTGGTATATCAATAAAGGCACATATTCAAAGCTATAAAGCTGAATCAAAGCCGGGATTGCGCCCCTCCTTTAAATTGAGGCTTAACTGAAAGTGCTTAAGAATTGCTAAGAAATGAATTGTAGCAGGATGCAGCTACACATCTGAGTGTATATCGTCCATGATATAAACCTAAGCAAATGTTTGCAAATATTGAAACAAATGGAAATAATATCTACGTATGTGTCAACGTGAGTATTGCACTCAGCGAATCCCTATTACGTTATTACCATTCATCAATTTCGTATAATGTAAAGCGTGGATCCTCCTCATTACATTGATATAACATTTGCTATGGATATTTTATCATGGAACGTGCATTACATACGATTGTAGGGCAAAGTAAAACAAAATGAAATGTTACAAAATGCACTGATTTTGTCAACAGTGTGCCTTTCTTTTGTTTGAAGATTAAAACGTGGCTTGAATGCATGACCACCTCACCACCATTCAAGCCAAGGAAGGCATTTTGCAACATTTCACTTTTGACTTTGCCCTACATTTGGATGCAATGCACATTCCATGATAAAATATTCATATCAAATGTTATATCAATGTGAACAGAGTTACTAGATCCTTTTAATGCAATTATGACCGTCTCATTTTATCACGCATGCTTGTATTGACCGTATTATTCGTGTATTGTTCGTTGTATTAAAGAGATAGTTGAGTTTTGGTAGAGAGGGCGCTACACAAAATATTTTTTTTTCGTGAGATAATGAAAAACTGAGTGTCAAATTTGAAAGAGCATTCAATTCTAATGGCAACATAAACTTTATTTGATCATAATCGGTTCAGAAACGGCTGAAATATCCATAAACTTAACCATTTGTAATACATGTGGGGGCCCACAAGTATTCAATAATTTTGAACCAGCCGTTAAAATTCATTTTAAAATGCTTCCTCTTTTCATTTTTTTTTTCAAAAGAGGTTTTTAGATAGTTGTTGATTATCTCTATATCTAATCAATATTTCAACAAAACATCACATGCACAATATTTTTTTAATTTAAAATCGTATAAACAAATGTGTTTTTTAAAAGCGCCCTCTTTAGTTTAAACAGGTCTTTTTTTAATGATAACAGGCTTTTTACTTAGTCATTTGTAACTGTTGTATTCCTTTTGAGTATGGCGTTTAAATGTTGCTTGTAAGTATCGGTTTCCATGGTGGTGTATAAAATACGTGTGATTTGCGGTTGCACCATGTGAGAGGGGTGAATTGGTGAGTCCTACAAAAAGCTATTAGTTTGTAATGTAATGGTGCAGGTTTTGGTTAATAAAATTCAGTTTTGACTAAAACTGTACTCTCTCTACCAGAACTCATCTATCCCTTTACAACATTGTCCAAATCCTCAACAATCTATTTGGAATTATAGCGGTTCCCTCATACTTTGTTGTATTTGTATTAAAGGGGACCATCGGGCAAATAACAACACATTACTATATGTTTTGGTACTGTTTTGTGATATCAAATAGATACCCAACATTTTACAAAGGGTAAGGTAATTCATAAACAATGCAATTAATTTCCACTACTTACGGAACCACTACTATTTCCTGGTTCCTGGTTTGCGAGTGCGCCAATGCTATTCACGCGTACGTTTGTAGGCAATGTAATCCCGGGCGATTCGCTTGCTGCACACGCAGTAGTCTAATCATTTCAGACCGCATGAACGCATGCTTTAGAATGGTGATGCGTTTTCCAATTATATTTGTTCTTCTTCTGAAAACCTATTTTTGTGAACTTGTTGATGGAATGGAATACTAAAGATGTTACCTTGCCATAATAAGAATATTAGATTTGGGCGGTGGTACCCTTTAACATTAAAGGCATGGGACAGGTTTCGGTTTTTTAAATTACCCTTTCGTCAAAAATATATTTACGATTGAAGTGTTCAGATGTTAAATTATCCACTGGACCACGATAACCGTGTACAAAGTAAGTGCAATAAGTTAGTGAGTATCATTTTGAATTGTGGCTAATTACTTGGCCATATAACGTCCATTTAACTTGAAATTTTTACACAGCACCCAGTGGACATATCGGATAACAACAATATACATTGTATTTACCACTCATAACCTTTTGCACATGTGTCAACAAAGTTAGAAGATCCCTTTAAACAAAGGCTTGACTTATAACAAAATTACAAGCTGTAGAAGGCATAAACACTATCTTAAAATGCGTTTAGTATAGCATCCGCCTATTTTAAAAATACTATGAATACTTATCAAGGTTTTTTCCCATTTTCTTAATGTTCTCCAATCAGCTTATTTCCATCCCGCTGGCGGTCGATTCACGAAAACTGTCAACACCATGGATGCGGGGGTCACTGTTGATTTCGATCGAATCATTAATGAGGACCTGTCTAGTAACTGGAGGCACAACGGGACAACAGACTCAACAGTATTGCTTGCAGAGAATCAAGATATCTCATATCCAATTCCCCAAAGAGTGCAACCAAGTAATGAAGGGGTCTATGAGCTTCACTATAAAAACCGAAGAGGTCAAGCTAGAGGAGGCCTTATGCGACTCATCGTACGAAGTAAGTATACAATTATGTGACTTTTGGCCACGAAACCACAATAAGTCGCTAAATGAAAAATTAAAAAAAAATTAAATCGGATAAAATAGTTGCCCTCGTCAGCTTTACTGTATAATATGTTTTGCTAGATGTATTACCCTTTTTACATTTATGATGTTGTTGTCACTTAAGTATAAAACGTAATGCATTACTGGAAACAATAGATTTCGGCCGATTTTGAAATACCAAAATCAGATATCCTCTCTGATTTTAAATAAATTAACGGTTCTACTATAGGTTTCCCGGTCAAACCCGTAAAAACAGCAGCCAAACTGACGATTCGATCATTCAATTTAGCACGAAATTGACTGATGATTGGGATCATCATTTGATTTACCAAAAATGGTAATTTAACTTTTAAAGCACGCGATCGGAAATTCCGGCCAAAATAAAATAAAAATGGAGCATCCAATTTAAATCGGCCATTAAAGAGTATCCAATTTAGAGCGGAAAATGTTGTCGTGGGCATTCGAGCATTCAAATTCGTCAGGAGGCAAGCTTTTGTAAAAAGTGTGCATTTTAATTCGTCATGGGCGTACACTCACTATGTAAATGAAGAAAAAAACATATAGAGGGCAGGATGTTTGAATTGAATTAAATTAATAAAACAAAACAAAGGAAAATCGACATGATGAATAATGATGAAATTGATCGATAAATTAAATGAAGATTAAATATACATGTATAAGCATTCATTAAAATAAAAGCTGTTGAAATTAATGAGATTTTAATTCATCATGAAAATCACTGTGATTCACATGCACAATGTGTACTTATCATGCTTTTGGGGAATATATGTCTTTCAAATGCACAAATGATATGAAAAAGGAATATTTATATACCAAACCCATTAGAATGCTTAATGTGCGAAATCGGGTGCCTATAAACGATTGATTGAGGTACAGATTGTTTTTGCTCTTCATTACCAGCGCATAATTGAATGACGACTGTGCAGTGTTAATTTGATTGATAAAAAACTAATTTGAATAAACAGGAGTACACAATAAAATGTTATATTGCTCTTAAAGTGAAAATGAATATAGCGAACAGCACTTGAAGAAAAATCGCTCTAATTTGAATGATCGATTTGTCAGTTTGGACGCTGTGTTGACGAGTTTGACCGGGAAAACCTATATTTGAACATTTGTGGTCTTCATATTACGTATTTTTGCGCATTTGCATCGTTGTGATGCCTCTCCTGTAACATTGCAAATGTATGTGCATTATTTGACACGATTTACTCGTATCACAATTTCTCATCACATTTACTCATCAATACTCAAAAAGCTGTTACATTTCCGAAGTCATTATCTATTTTGAGAAGAATATTATGAAGCTCTTTTTATTCAAGTCAATAACAACATAATAGGTAATGTGTATAGACCTCCTGGTTAACCAGTTCAGGAGTTTTTTATTAAAATACGAACAGTTATTATAACAAATTCAAATTTGCTTTCAAATGAACGTTATGGGAGATTTTCATATAAATGTAATGGATTTTAAATCTTATGCAGTAACAAGTGACTTTCTAAAATTACAGTTATCTTTCTCACTATCACCATTAATATCCAGCCCCACCCGTGTCACTAGAAATACCAAGACTATGGTTGATTACATTTTCACAAACGATATTGATAATAATATTTTGTCTCGTGTATGCGTATGTGATATGAGTGACCATTTACCAATATTTGCAGTATTCACAAACTTTAAAAGAAAGCCTATTGATAAAGAAGTTATTCGTCGTGATATTAATGAACGTAAAGTCAGGATGGTCTTTTTTTGCAAAACTATAATTGGAACTTAGATAATCAAGGACCTAATGAGATGTTTAATGATTATTATAAGAAGTTTACGTACATGTATAATTTATGTTTCACTGTTATTAAGACTAGGGTAAATTTAAAGAAAGTAAGTAAACTATGGTTTACGAGAGAAATACAAAGAATGTGTAAAAAGAAAGCTGCACTTTATAAGAAATTTGTTTAAAAAACCTTCTGATTATAATGAGAAAAAACATACAGATTTTCGTAATCATTGCACTACAATTATTCGTGAGATGAAAACAATATTTTTGATTGTACAAGGTTTCATAATTTATCAGGAAACTCTATAGCACTTTGGAAATAAATAAATTTGATTTTGAATAAAATACTAATCACAAAAAGAATAACGTGGACAAAATTGTAGTGACTGGAACAGAAATTGATAATGAATATCAAATAGCAGACGAGTTTAATAATTATTCTATTAATATAGTTTACTATCGCTTCAGTAAATGATGACACTGACGTGTCCTTTGCATTGTATCTCTCTGATCCATGTCCAGCGACTTTCTATTTACGTCCTATTACCGTAAAGGGAAATTATATAAATATTCCAAAAATTCAAAGGGAAAATAGGTCCGGGATACGAAGATATTAATATACAAGTAGTAAAAATTAGTATTCTTTTCATAAGTAAGCCTTTGTTACAAATAAATCATTAATAATCAGTAATAACTCTTTTTGAAACCGATAAAAATAGCGAAAGTTGTGCATATTATGTATATATATATATATATATATATATATATATATATATATATATATATATATATATATATATATACATCAGTGCAAAAGGACCATACGTAATTATCGCCCAAAAACTGTTTTCTCGAAGATAATTGAAAAATGCATTTATGTACGAATGTTTGAATTTATTCCCCATCATAACTTATTAAATAAAGATCAATTTGGATTTATGGAAGGATTATCAATTTCATTAGCTGTTACAGTTGTGCTGCAGAAAATAATCGATTCTTTAAAAAACAAACAGTCAGAAATTGGAGTATTCTTAGATTTGTCTAAGGCATTTGAGAATTTAGAACATTTTATTATTTTGTATAAGTTAAAGGGATAGTTGAGTTCTGGTAAGGAGAGTACTGTTTTGGTGGAACTGAATTTTAGTAACCAAAACCTGCATCATTACATTACAAACTAATAGTTATAACTAGAAAGGAACACAAAATTACAAATGACGTAGTAAAGATCATGTTATCATTCAAAAAGAGCCGTTAAAACGTAAAAGGGCGCTCTCTAAACACTCATCGGTTTCAACCATTTTGAATAAAATATTGTGCATGTGATGCTTTGTTGAAATAGTCATTAGAAAGAGAAATAACCAACAACTATTTAATTACCTATTTGATAACTTTTTGAAAAGAGGAAGCATTTTTTTTAAATTTTTAACGGCTGGTTCAAAATTCTCTAATAAACCTGGGGCCCCATGTTTATTACAAATTGTTATATTTATGAATATTTCAGCCGTCTCTGAACCGAAGATGATTTTATTATTTAAATATTATGCTCTTTCAAATTTTACACTCAGTTTTTCATTACCTCACAAAAAAAAAAGTCTAGCGCCCTCTCTACCAAAACTCAACTATCCCTTTAAGAAACTATGGTCAAAATTAGTTAATGAATCGTCAACAATTTGTGGTAATTAACTCTCATAAATCAGAAATGAATACTGTTAAATGTGGCATTCCACAAGGTTCAATATTGGGTCCGTTATTATTTATATTATATGCTAATGACATCAAATCCGCATCAAGAATGTTAAAGTTTATCCAATTTGCAGATGACACAAGTATATTTTTTCACACAGTAGTATATATCATATTTTCTCTGTGTTGAATCAAGAATTAGGGAATGTCCACACATGGTTAAAATGTAATAAGCTTGTCCTTAATTCATCAAAGTCCAAATATATTGTATTTAGTAATTGTGAAGGTGTAGACCTGCATTATGAATTCTTACGAATAGACACTCATAAGTTAGAACGTGTTTATCACACGACATTTCTTGGCATTAGTATAGATGAGTCGTTAAAATGGAAATATCACATAATTGAAATATGTTATAAGTTAGCTCGAACAGCTGGTATAATTAAAAATTGAAAAATAAACCTGAATATATTTTAATGAACATCTATAATACTTGATTTTAACCACATATTTCTTATGGCAATATTATTTGGGCACATTGTGCCAAGACATATAGTAACCGCATTTGTGTTCTGCAAAAGAAATAGATTAGGCTGATTACCCATTCACACTTTATGTCAAATCCCCCCCCCCCCCCCCCATTGTTTGTCAATTGTAATACCTTGACAGTATACTTATGATATTCATGAATTACACACAAGTGTGTTTTATGTGTAAGCATAAGTTACTAATTCATGCATAAGTTACCAATTGATGTTGTACATTTTCACTTTATTCTACTCGGAAGACATAATGATTTTCATATTCCAAATGTAAGAACCTCTTTGGCCCAAAGTAGTTTGATTTATAATGGTCCAGTCACATGGAATAAATCACAAGGCGAATTAAAATCATGTAATTAGGCCATGAAAAATAAATTGTTGGCTTGGCGTAACCCGCCCGACCCTAAAAATACCACCGACCCTAAAGGTTTTTTCTGATTGTTTTTTTTTGTATTAAAAAAATATATATATATATATACAAGCATAAAGTGAACTAATACATACAGCTCCGGTTTATATATATATATATATATATATATATATTTTTTTTTTTTTTGTGCAACTGCGATATGTGTTATGAGTGTATTATATGTGTGTTTTTGTGTATTTGTGCGAATCCTGCCAAAAAAAACAAAAAAAAAAACACCCTACCTACCTACCTTAATTTTTGGTTGCCTGTTACTCCAATCCAATAAAACATAATTTTAATTTTGAGCTAAACGCCGTAGTGTTTATTTGATCTAATTCGATCATGACCATGTAATTTGTAATATGTAGGCATGATTTTTTTTTATTTTTTATGTTAGGGCTTGCTTTTTGTTTTCTTATATTACAGTACATGTATTTATAACAACTTAATATACCGGCACTTATACGTCTACGACTTCCCGGCCTGATACCTTCCATATGCATGATTATATGATATATGTTTTCTTCCTCCTTCTGTGTCCTGCATATACGTTATGTCTTGTAAATACTATTTTGTATATTTATAATTTGAATATGTTTTGTACTTGTTGATGATTTGTATTTGCATTATGGTAGATACACTGAACTTGAAACTTGAATATGATATGATATAATACACATTTTCGATGGAATAATTAGGTCAGGTTATGAACCAGAAGACTCATAACCCTGTTATTGAGCACTTCGGCTAGATGGAACTTTACCTTCAGCACATTGAAAAACGTGAATAATAATAACGCATAACCAAGTGGAGGAGGGATAGTGAGATTCATTATTACTCTGGATCAACGAGTAATGCCAGAGAGGTTCCTATTGTCTCATTGTACGGGGGATATGAAGAGCTTAATTCTAAAAGGCTCTTAATCCACTTTCTATCAAAATTAAGTAAATGATCTAATTGCAATAATAAGCTAAATAGCTTTAAATAAATCCACAATAAATACAGTGGATTTAACGCCTTTTGGAATGAAGCATTTCATGTATACAGATGTCTTGTTCACCAGCCTTAAAGGGATCTAGTAACTTTGTTGGCATGTGCAAAAAGTGATGAATGGTTGATACAATGTATAATGTTGTTATCTGATATGTCCACTGTGTGTTGTGTAAACATTTATAGTTAAATGGAAGTTACATGGCCGAGAAATAAGCAAAAATGCAAAGTGATATTCACTAACTCATTGCACTCACTTTGTACACGGTTTTCACTTTCCAGTGGATAATTTAACATCTGAACACTTAAATCATTAATATCTTTATAACGAAAGGGAAATTTGAAAAACCAAAACCTGTCCCATGCTTTTTTAATAATTGCTTGTTATTACGAATGCAACAAGGTATTAGGGAACCGCTAGAATTCCAATTGGATTTTGAGGATTTTGGACAATGTTACTTAGTCCTCAAAGATTTGTTGAAGAAGATGGCATAATTTTGGGAATACAAACAAAACCTCTCACCTGTTTTCCCTTTTCACCAATGTAGTTGATTCATACAGGTTGCATCATTACTTATTCGATGTTTTTCTTCTTTTTTTTCTGTACAATAATTTTCAACAGAATGTCCTGCGGGTCGACATGACACAACCTCCCTGTGCCGTCAGACCTGTCCGTCTTGTTATAACGGTGGGATCTGTGACGATAAGACAGGACAATGTATCTGCCCTCCTGGATTTCAGGGAGAAAACTGTGAAATAGGTTAGGTGTAACACTATTAAAACTGTACATTGTCTCTATCAGTCCTTCTATTAATAACTTACTTCAATATAGTTGTAATTTAACATTGATATACACCATAATTCATGAACTTTCGTTAAACTCTTTAAATAACTGCGAAGTCATATAACTTGAACTCTTATGAATGTCGACCTAGCTTTAGTATCACAAAAACAGCACCTTGTTTAATTTTGTTTTATTCGTATTTGATTTTAGCATCGGGCAAACAGGCCCGTAGCCAGGGGGAGGGTTGCGTACGCACCCAACGCACCCCCCCCCCCCCCCCCCCCCCCCCCCTCGGCTACGGGCCTGGGCAAATACATGGCAAAGGAAATACCAATTTAGCATATGCATAGTAAACAAATCATGATATTTTAGACAAATAATTGACGAACCATGTCCTCATATTTTAAGCTCTAAGCTCACACGTTCAAACTCTTTTACTATCCATCTTTCTTTTCGTCAGGCTGCGGTCGGAACAGATTTGGAAGGAACTGCGAGTACAGATGCGATTATGGTGATGACATTGCTGCTGCCTGTCAAGGGTTTCAGATGTGTGTGCCTGATCCATACGGGTGTTCCTGTGCACCCGGCTACAAAGGGCTCGACTGTCTGACTAGTGAGTTTTTTCATTAAAACTACTCTTGATGTCGTCCATTATAGCTAAATAAAAATGGTTTATTTCATTTAATTTGTTAAAAATAGCTATATTGCTGGTGATTCATTTAAAAACTACATAGACAGCATAAATGGAATTGTGCATTTTACGAAAACATCATCATGACGAGAAGGTTAACGTACAACAAATACAATTCAACGGGTTCAAAGACGTTTGCCCTATTTAAAAGTCATAGATAAAGAAACAAATCAGAATAGATAATTAGACTGATAAAACATGTTTGATATGTTTCTGTAAACGAAATAATTGAATCTAATTGAATCACGGAATAATTATGTTAGCCACAGCAGTATTGCAATAATGGAGGTATGGAGACAGATTTACATTAGGCATCGGGAATAAATGATTACTTTGAACAAATAATTAATCTATGTATAAGGATACCTATATAATATATAAACATTTCAAGTTTGTTACAGTAACTATCTGTAGTCCATAGCGTTAAATTCATGAGCGTTAGTTGTACATTAATTTTGGTTTACATCGAACAGGATGTGATACTGGTGAGTTCGGAGCTAGCTGTACAGAGACTTGTCACTGTGAATCTGGGGAGTGTAATCGATTCACAGGTATCTGCACCGAAACACCAACAACGTGTATGTCGGGATGGGAAGGCGAGAATTGTCAAAGTAAGTCACAGAAACGGTTACTTTGGAGATCTGTTAAAACAGATATTAAACTTAACGACAATTACCGATATGTTTAAATGAAAACGAGCAAAGAAGAATGGGCTTCACCGCGGGAATGAACCCCGAGACTCCGAAATGATAGACCGGAGCTCAATAACCGAGCCACAAAGAGCCTTGCATTGGAAAACATCGGGGGGATCTTCCCATATTCCATCAACATAATTTAATATCATCCAGTCTTACTTAACCACTAGCTCTCGTAAAGGGTATAGTCACCATTGTTATATCCTGAACATAAGTTTTATATACATTATAATTCCCAATTTCCTTATCGTTGCTTTAATATTACTTGAAACAATGTTCGATTAAAACGGGCGATGAACTGATCATGAGGAATTATTTCCCTTTCTAAAGCTAGTTGGTCGGTTCATATTGCATTGGCGTACAAGCACATTTCTGCCTGGTTTGCATCAGTTCATTTGGCCGTTTATCACCCTTCCTATCATATTTCAATGAAAATTTGTTACATTCATTAATGGTATAGTCCAATAGGTTAAATACACTTTCATGAATGTGAGTTAGTTGTGTTCTTTTTGTTTTCACATCAAACAGAATTACAGAATACATTACTGGTGAGATGTTTAAAAAGTCTCCACCGTTACTTAGCCGCCCCGAAAAAATACGATTTTGACTAAACATTACATAATTTTGCCTAAATGTCATATATTATTTGTGTTTCTTTTCTGAAAATGATATGGCTTCGCCCATACATTGCCGTTTTCAAAACTCTTGAGATAGCAGACATTTTGTCTCGTATACGTACATATTATATATATTTGTATTTATTAATTTCAGGGTGTGTTCGAGGCAAACACGGGCGTAATTGTGCTGGTGAGTTAAAAGAGTGTATTTGATTATTGACATATTACTGTGCTGCGTACGAATAACAAAAAAACTATAATTAACACTTTAACAGTTAAATCTGATTTAATTATGATATATGCAACACAAATCATTACAAACATTCTTACTTACCTGTCCTCTTTACATTACAACAAGGTTTTCGAACCAACTAACTTGCTACTAATAAGTGGCATAAACGATACGATATAACCTGAATTAGAATTCACCTTTATTTGCAACCATCATTTACTCCAATTTCCAAAAGGAAACCTAATTACGACTTACAACAAAACCAACGAAGGGATAATGCCAAAGGTCAACTGCATGTTCGAAGGCGAGCAGCTCTACTCCACTGCAGTACCAGTCGTCAGTCTCTACAGGAAGTATAGCACTGAAGACTTCAACCAGGATGGCATCATGTTAGTTGATGTTAGTGCTAACGGGTATACATACAACATTTCAAGAACACAAGGGGGAGAGGTTTTCTACTGTTCGATGTCTGATGTTAATACTTACCACAGCGCAGAGACTATCGGGGATGGGACGTATGGTGAGTTCGGACATTATTCTCATCACGGCTTTTATAGACATCGAGTTCAACAACGATACAAAAATTACATGATTTTGTTTGAGGAAGATGGAATCAATGAAAGAACATTATATTTGAAAGCTGGTATGGAAAATATGTCAGGGTTTTGTGAAATTTTTGTTCATATTTTAAGCCTCATTGTTATATTAGTTTGCACAATAGCGAACATTAGGATGGTAAGATCAGCTCATGTTAGGAATAATATTCAATTGTTCAAACAATGTGTGAAGGCTCATCGAGTATTTAGCAAGTTGACTAAATAATGTAATCCTTAATACGGGGACTATCATCAATGTTCCTGTGAGACCACTTTACAGATGAGAGCCTGGCATACCAGGTTCCCATCACTCAATGGAAAACCATACATACAAAATTGCTCAATTGAAACGTTGGTGTTCGGATAATATGTCCGCTTGTGTAATCTGACATTTCAGACTTTGTTAACATGAGCAATGTTAATTCTGTTTAAAAGTCAAAATGGTATTAAATAGTTTCTCATTAAGTATCTATTTAAGAGGTTTCTGACTTGAATGGTTGAGTGGATGCGGGAGTTTTAATTTGTATCTAAAACAAACTGTGAATTAGTTAATTTACTGACTGGGAACAAATATGCATTTGCAAAGTATTAATTTCCCACCAAGATAATTATAACATCGGTTCACGTTATTGAATCTATTGAACGAAACAAATATTTTGAGGTTCACTTGTTTTTTATTTATCTTTTTTTCGCTGTGAGTGAATATATTAAAGAGCGCATAAATTAAATTCCGAAAAGGGGTATAAGCGCATAGGGACATGCAATTGTGCTTATGTGTTAGGCGCTATATAAAATTATTTCATTATTATTATTATTATTATTAAGGTTACTGTTTACCAGATACGTATGAGAATAAGCACTTCCATCTGCAGGCCTTGCTCTCAATTATGTACATCGTTCAGAGATGATCATTAGTAGGCGCTATTTTAATCGAACCTATTATTATTATTATTGCGACATTTGTATTATATTTGGTGTAGTTATCAATATATTCGTTAATTAATAAAGACACTTTTGTACACTCGTCTTGACCTTAGATCTCATCCAGCTCCAAAGTTCTCCAACAATTTCTGATACAACGAACGAGACAGTGATTGTAACATGGCTTGCATGGGATGCTACTACAGGCATCGGTGACCCACCACTGGTCGGCTATGACGTGCTCTACAAGGAAGACACATCGAGCAGTGAATATGAGCAAGTGCTGCCCCTGATCATCGAGCCAACGAGGACCATCATGGGTCTGAGTCCTGACACTGACTACGTGTTCGGGGTCAGGGCCGTCAGACCAGGCGAAGGAGGGGAGGGACGGATTTTTGAGGTTTCGGGGTCGACCTCATGCTCCCGTGAGTAATAACATGAATAATGAGGAACGTATCACCAGTGGCACATTTTTAGTCCATGTAATAAATAAATGACATACATCTAATGCCAGCAAATTGTTAACCCTAATAAAAGGCCGGCGCCAATTATGCCCCACCCACAACGCATTTGTTCAGATTCATTGGGAACGCGTAAAGATGACGCCCGGCCGCTTTGAGACTTTTTCTTCTAAGTCTTGCGCAACTGTCAAATCGAAAATCAGACCTACCGTTACTCAGTCACGTGACCCTTGTTTGGCGCATGTTTGCGGGAAAATTGTGCCAAATAGATAATAATATTCCCTAAAAAGAGATAAAACGTTGCTTATTTGGTCTTGAGTCTTCATTTTAGGTGATTGTTTTGGGTGTACAATAGTTTAATTTAGTTCGAAATAAAATAAAACAACAATAATGCATGCATATGATAAGCAAAAGAATATAGATACATTTTTCGTAAGGTAATTCAAAATAAGTGTATCATTTTTAAGACAGAACAATCTTTGTTTGATCCGTAAAATCGATTCGGAAACAGCTGAAATATCTATAATTGCATCAAAATGGAATAGTTGTTGGGGACCAACATTTATTCAATGATTTAGACAATATCTAAACAAACTAAACATTTTGTATGATATATTGAAACGGTCATACATTTTTAATGACCTCTCTATAGAATTTTAACCAAATATCACATTCACATTTTTCGATGCCAAAATTGTTGAAACTGGAGGTGTCTGGAAGGCGCCCTCTTGTGTTAATGTCTGGCTCTTTAAATGAACATAGCCCTGTTAATTTACCGTTTACATGTTTTCAACACCATTCAAGCATAATTGAGTAATAACTGTTAGTTTTGTAATCATAACTTACACGTTTAAAGGACTAAATTCTGTATGACCAAAACGTAACTATCCCTTACAGAAAAATCCCTTCAAGAAAACATATAACATCATACACATTTCTGAAAATATACCAACATGATTTCCACATTATTGTTGATGACGTCTGTATTGAAAATGTATTTCAACCAACCATCAGATTCAAATTTTTAGATTAAATATTGACTTTTAGCACCTGAGGGACCCACTTCCGTTGATGTCATGAATTCAACCACACCAGGACAAATCTCAGTAATGGTTCAGGTAAATACATATCCCATTATTAGTAAGAAGCACATGACATTGTTACATATTACATACTTTCAACCACATCAGGCCAAATCTCAGTAGCAGTTCAATCCCAACATCTAGTAAAAAACACATTATATCGGACCATCATACTTTCAAACCAAGCATGGTGACTTAGCGGGTAGAGTGTCTACCTCATGCACAGGAGGTCCCGGGTTTGAACCCAGACTTGGTCATACCATTGACGTTAAAGTGGTACCTTCTGCCTTCTAGCCAGTTGTTCGGCATGTATAGCATGGTGAAGGGAAAGTTAATCACACGAATTACCAAAGGACTGTCCTCCTTCTGTAGCTTTCGCTCTAGTAGTCGTGTGGCCTAGGGCCAATGAATCGAGATTGTGTGCCAACATTTGGCACGGGAAGAACGTTAACCACGCCAAGACAAATCTCAGTGTTGGTACAAATAAATACACATCCCAACATTGAGGCAAGCAGCAATATTTCATCTCATACCATACAGACTCAAAACTGAAGTAAAGGGCACATTGTACAATTCAGAAACTATAATTTTTCCGTCTTTCTAGTCTATGTTTATGTTATGTTATGACCATTGATTCGGGGAATGAATTTAGGAGTACTTTTTACACATAACAATACAAACAAACGGTCTTTAAAAACAGGTTAAAAAGTTCGATGTTAACTGCTGCTGAAGGATTCAAGAAGGTAGACTATACTAAGCAGGTTGTCTGTATATCTACAAACCGTCCTTATCTATAAAACAAAAAATCGCTGCAAATAAAGCAGGTATAAGCAACTTTTATCTATCCCTTTTAATACTTTCCGATGACCGAGATTACAATATTTAAATTCCCTAAATCATATATAAGGTTGTTAATAATTTGATAGAAAAAAAACGCATATCGGGTTAACGCCTACATTACACCTGCAGTCCGTGTGTAGGCAATGATTGAATACATTGATTTATAAATAGTCGATTATGATATGCCTTTTTTTTCAATTTGGCAATAATCATTACAAATATTATTATTATTATATCTAAAAACTCTGTAATATTCAACATAATCGTTCCAATTTGAAAGATGTCAACTCGATCCGTATGGCGTGTGTCGAACAAGTAAATTTCGAATTGTAAAACTGTTCTAAATCATTGTGTATCTAATTTGTTAATCTTGTATTCAATTTGTAGATACCAAACGACGGGTCCAACTGTAGCTAAGGTTAACAGGTGTAAGGATATGCCATACCAAACTTATTACCATTATCATTAGTTGCATTAAAGTATTATTAGTAGTATTATTATCTCTATTATTTATTTATATCTTACATTTTCCTTAGATACCAGACGATGGGTCTAACTGCAGAGCAGGTTACACTGTTGTAAGGATATACCATACCAAACTGGATGATACAAGTTCTATCCAGAAAAGGGCGGCGCCTCCTTTCACCGACTTTCCAATCGTCTCTTCGGGGACGTATGACGTCACTTCGCTGGAACTGTCTTCCAGTTATGCGATTTCTGTGGCGTTGCTGAACAGAGGTTCAGAGAGCGACAGAAGCGACGAATTAATAGTCGCTACCGCTGAAATTAGTAAGTCGAATTAAACCAAGTTACGTCAAATTGTATTTAATCAACGCACAAACGAAGAGCTTAATTCCAAAAGGCGTTAAATCAACTTTCATTAAAGTTTCGCTCACGATATTATTCTACTTAGCTAGCTTGCAGGAAAATGGCAAGCTACGCAGTGATTAAAACATAATATGGAGCAGTACGTGTTACATATTCCCATGGCATGTGTAAAAAGTCAGACAAATAAATGTAACGCAATTTGTATAATACGTGCATTTAGCGCCTTTTTGAATTTAGCTCTTCAAACATATATGTCTGGATATTACTAATCTGTATTATATTGCAATAATCCAGAAACTATTAATCTATTTTACTGAGCTGCGTAATTGTACGCCCCTCTTTTCTACATGATTATAATTTACATCTTCATCAATATTGAATGTTGTTATTTTCAACTCAATATGGTGGTGAATTGTTTTTTCATCGTCAGGGACTACTCCCCCTTCGACTACACCCAGCAGCATGCCAACTGCTACATCAAATACACCTGTTTTAGTTGGTAAGGTATACATCGTGCTGTTGTCTAATATTAGACTGAAAAGCTCGCCCAGAAAAGCTGCATTAATGAATGTTCGAGCGTGTGACATCATATACTTGTACTCATTATTAACTTGTATGTAAATAATAATCATAATAAAACATAATAATGGTATCTGTATTCAACAAACAAACGTCTCATTCGCCGCTACAAGCTGTATTGTAGTGATATGTCCAATCAAATGCAACGATATACCTGCGAACATCAAAAGAACTAAGACGAAATCACGAGGTATACATTTTTAATATGTTTACAATAATAATAGGAAGAGAAAATAGTAGCACATACATAATATGCTCCGACATGATTGAAATTGTTTTAAAAAATAAAAGCAAAGTAGCAATTAAAAACTTTAGCAATTAAAACTTTAAAACTTTAACACTTTAAATCTGCAGGCTTCGCCACATGATCGAGCTCAAATACTCACATACTCATACTTACACAAACACACCTATACTCGCATACTCACATCGTAAAATGATCTTTAATTTGTTAAATGTTCACTCTCAAAATTCGTTGTATATCATAATATGTAACAGTATGTAACATAATGTATTTGTAAAACATCGCTTACATTTATTATGTTTGAAATATTATGTGTTAAACATTGTCATTTGTGTCAGCCTTCGTTCACCTTCTTATCTCTACTCTTATCTCTGTATTCATCATATCCCCTTTTAATATGTTTCCTTTCTTTATAACACGCATAGAGACCCCAAACATGAAATACACTATGTAAAAACTGTTTTCATTTTCCTCATAGTTATTGCTTACAGTATTGCATTAAAAAAAATAGCATCAAAGCACATTCGTTTTTTTTGAGCAAGCATTACTTTTTCATGGTATTCATTAATTTGTTTGTATCACGTAACGAGACGATCAATTCAATAAATAAAGATTATGATTTGTTAAAGTGGCGTTCTTAATCCTCAAAGTGTACCAATATAATCTCTAAATAATGCCCGACGATAAAGATATCCGCATACAAATGAAGTAATGCAATACACCTCGTAAAAAGAGGTTGTTTTGATGTGAAGTGACTTCATTAATCTCTTTTCATTTATTTAACGACATTTAAAATGCTCACCTGTTTTATGATAACAATTATTGCGTAAAATGAAATGAAGCACGATGCACTTCTTTAAAAAAGACAGTGTTTCTAATGTGGCATTGGTAATCTCCTGAATTGATTTCATTTAAATCGTTGTACGCATATTTATTATTGAATAATAGTATGTAATAAGAACAGCTGACTGATACATTTTAACATGCAATACCTTTTTTCTATATCTTTGCACTTTGTATACATGTTTTTTGTTTTGAAAAAGAGTGTTAATAAATCAATTAAATAATTTTTAAACCAAATCAAATCACAGTGTTTTCTTGCTGTAGTAGATACCCCAGGAGGGAACGGTGGTCAAGTAGGAGGGGCCGTTGGTGGCATTGTCGTTCTCATCATCATCGTCGTCTTCGTCATCGGTATCATCCTCTTCCGGTATGTAGTCTTAAAGAGATTTAGTAACATTGTCCAAATACTCACAACTTACTTGGAACTTTAGTGGTTCTCTCACATCGTGCAGGCATATTAACATTGAAAGCACGAGACAGGATTCGTTTTTTTTCTATTCCGGTCAAAAAATATATAGGATTGACGTGTTCAGATGTTGAGTTGTCTACGGGATAATTTAAGCCGTGTACAAAGTAAGTTCAATTGGTTAGTGAAGATCCCTTTGCATTTCTGCTCATAACTCGACAAAAAACATCCAATTATTAACGTGAAATGTTCACGCATTACTTTGTGGATATATCGGATAACACCTATACACATTTAATTAATCACTCATCACTGTTTGTACTTGTCGACAAAGTTACTACATTCCTGTCATTCCGTCTAAACTCTTGGAGAACTTCACTTTGTCCGTGGAGTAATGGGATGGAATCTAAAGAGCATTCTATGATTCTATGACAATCCAAGTGACAGTACATCTTGAATTTTAATCTAAGTCTTAAGAAAATGTTTGTGTAAGTCTAAATATTGTCTTCTTAAATCAAAACCTCACATGATTTGTTTTTCTAAATCGAATGGAATGTTAATTAGTGATAGACAACTCCTTGTATATTTTGATTTAAAGGGATCTATTACCTTTGTTGACAAGTGCAAAAAGTGATGAGTGACCAACAAAATGTGTATTGGTGTGATGTGATGTCCACAAACTAATGTGTGAAAAATTCACGTGAATAAGATATAGACAATGTTACTGAATCCCAAGTCTTGAAACGTATATGTATTGTCCTTTATTATAAACTTCCAGGGGTGACTATTTCTCCCCGTGATTAGTTATCGTTACGCTATTTATTTGCGGCATGTTTTGTCGAGTTTCAATTTCAATTTTCAATTGTAAATTTATTTCCATAAAAATAAGTATATAAATTACACTCATTTAAGAAATAAAGGAACAGAGCTTGTATAATTGTACAGTAGAGTGTGATGTCAAGCTTCTTCACATGGGCTCATCTTCTTTATACTACTTATATAGTTTTTTTCTCCAAATTTAAATTATGTTTCATATCTGAACAGTAGGAGGAAACGTGGGACAGGTGCCCCAATAAAGATGGCACCTGATTATGACATGGACGGTACGACTGCGAGTAACATTCGTCTGAACCATCACAACGGCCACACAGTTGGTAAGATTGTAAAAAGAACTTAGTTTCTTTGCCTGTTTGTTTGTTTGTGTGTTTGTTTGTGTGTTTGTTTGTTTGTTTGTTTGTTCGTGTGATTGTGCTAAGTGGCGTAGCTACGGGTGATCTGCGCGGGGGGCACTAAGCCAAACCCCCAATGATGTTTGGCCCAAAACATAATGGGGGACATTCTGTGTACAAAAAATGAGCTTTCAACCAAAAGGCGCTAAATCCACTTTTTCAACTTCCGAGGAAAACAGGTTTCTTTGTCCCACTTTGTACACGTGCCTACGGGAATATGAAAATTGAACTTCCTATATTTGGATTTTGAGTGAGTTATTTGTCGTAAAATGTGGATTCATATATAGCTACGTAGATTATACATGTAAATATATCGTTCATTCAACTTTTATGGAAAGTGGATTTAGCGCCTTTTGGAAGTGAGATATGGTGCGCCCACACCCCCCACCTCCAACCATTCGCATGTGTCCCCCTCACCCCCCCCCCCTCCCCCCATTCAGTCGCACCCGATACGCCACTGTTGGTGTTATTATATTACCGAAATCACATAAACAGTGTAATACAACAATACAGTGACACGGGGATTCAACCCAATTCAGTGGAATTTGAAGAACAAACTGCTGTTCAATACAAATAAGAGCAATGACTTCATCATCTAGCCGAGATTTTTAAGAATAGGTATTTCTGTAGTTTGATTGCATTTAATAATCTAAAAATCGATATTGAGAAGATCGCTTCGATCTTTTTTTTTTCAACCAAAACCGACTTTTTGTTTAATATCAGCACGTTCATGCTGTTTATAACGCTTCTAGGTTATGTTTTCCGGCTCGAACGCTTGGGATAAATGTAAATACATTGCAATGAATTCCCATCGGAAACCCCTCCTAGATGTATGTATATGTAAATGGCTATTATATAAATGTATTTATTATACATATTATTAATATACCGGTTGTAAGGCCTTTCTCTCCAATTGTTAGCTGATCATTTTCCTTTATCACATATAAACATAATGACTGATTTTGTTATAAGTATATTTGACTTATTGTATCACCCTTGCCTAAATGATTTAGATGTAACCAACGAACGACCTACGGCCTACGAAAATTTCACTCCAGCGGTTAGCGTCATTCACCCACCGATGGCGGATAGCAACGAAAAACAAGCGGACATCTATGAAAACTACGACAATGCAGGAGCCGTTACATCTAGCACTTCAATAGCCGCAGAAGAGCTGGAATCTTACATTGCATCAAAGAAAGCAGACACTACATCCGGATTCGACCAAGATTTCCAAGTAAAGAGAGCCATTAATTGTTTAATTGCAGTATTAATTACAATATACAATTCACCAGATTACACATTGAGCAATAAATGGAGCATATTATGTGTAATAGGTCATTAAAAGTCCAAATAGCTTTACAACACACATACACAATGCTGGAAAGGAACTAATGACGGAAGTAAGAGATATACGTGTATTTGATTCCCGTGCATAAGGAAGCAAATGCGTTTTGGCAAGGCCCGTTTAACAGATAATAATCAATTAAACTTAATTTACAATTAATGTATCGCACATTGACAAAGAAACAGTTTTTACTCGTATATAGAAATACATTGAGTTAGCCTTGCTGCGTGTGTGATATTTCACGTTAACATTGTCCCGAAACTGTTATGCAATACACGTTTCTTTTTATTTCTTGTTCAAGCTTATTCAAGACTACATCAACAAGTCCCACATACTGTTAACAACAAATTATAAAACATTCTGGCTCAGTGAAGTTGAAATCACATGACTAAGATTGGCCAATCAATAACTCGTATTTGACCAAATCACAGAACATACTACTGTGTTTCTTGGCATAGCTTCCTTCATACAACATCAACAGACTGTTTGCAGCAAAGTGGAAAACATTACAACTATGAGGAGTGAAACATAAAACCTCTCCAGTGGAACATACTAATTAAGTTGAAATCACATGACTTATTGTATCCAATCAACAACTTGTGTTTGACAATTTTATTGTTCTTGTTCTAGCTTCTTCCTGACTACATCAATAAGTCACCACAGACGGTTGGCAGCAGAGAACAAAACAAAACCAAGAACCGATTCAAAAACATCCTCCCGTGTAAGTAATTAGGTCAGAGTTCTTAATTTGGACATAGTTAAAGTAAAATAATAATATATAACATTTACAGAGCGCCATATAAAAATATGTACCCGATTCATAGGCGCATTATTACAATTGGTCATACTGTGCGGTTCAAACCGGCACATTAAGACATTGAAATATAATCTAAGTTGTCCATCGATATCAGGATGAAAATGTGCTCCACGCTACAAAATAATTGTTCAGTACTGGCAATTCTGGACTAATATAAAAAAATCTTCTCAATACCGAGAGCATTGTCTCGCAAAAATACCATTATCCAATTCTTAACTGGGGGAATTTCCAATTCAAGGGATTTTAAATTAAATTGAGGGAAATTTTGTTTTCGTTTTTTGTTTTTGGTATAATTTAAATCCGTCAGGCTGACTTTCATAAGAAAAACACACGCCCTAGACAAATATATATATCGTTTATTTGTTTTAATGCAAATGCTAGTATCGTAGGTAATTTCGTTATGTGTAACAATATTTACAGATGATCATTCGCGCGTGGTGTTGCCTCTAGTTAACGGAAAGCCCTTTACTGATTACTACAACGCAAGCTACATCCGCGTAAGTATATTAATTTATTGTAAGGCGGAACTACCAGCATGATTCTGACTGCATTATGGTTCCGGTATATATGCTACGGTCACAAATGGTCCGATTTGGGCTACGGTGCCTGTACGATGCCACTTTTAGGTGAAATCTTGCGGGAATCTTGCGGCGCCCACACGGGTGCAGTGGCTATCGTACGGTCGCCATTGCATTTTTCCTCGCCGTACGATGTCAAAAATTAGTTTAACGCGGAGTTAAAACAAACAATGCATCGTACGATTTGTTACTTGCCGTAAGCCCGTAGACATCGCACTGGCACCGCAAGGGCATTGCACGGGCACAGCACGGACTTCGCAGCCTTTGTTCGAATATCGTACGATTTTGAGACTGAGTATTTGGCCACTCAAATCGTACGGGTACCGTGGAGTCACCGTAAGAGTACCGTAAGGCACCCGTATGGGCACTTAGTTTGTGTTCACGGGGGCCGTTCTATTTATGTTTTATTTTAAGACAAAGGTCATTGTACGCAACCCGGAGAATATATGACTGCTACTCTAAAATACCACAGACATCATACGATTTTCTACGATTTCCCAAAATCGTAGAAAATCCGCCGTAGGGAGAAAAATCGTACGGTGCCCGGACCATTTGTGACCATAGCATTAGGTTGCTTAATATGCAAATCTCCCTTGGTACACAACCCGAAAAAAGCACGTTACTATGATCGATGTATGAACCGATGTCTACACATTTTTGTGTTGCTTCCATTGTAGGTATATAATTAAATTATTACAAGTATTAGGCAATACAGTTGTATGCAATAATGCGTTTGATTACAACGCTAAACATTACATAACATTATTGGAATTCGTCTATGAGAATCCCTGTTTTATTTGCCGAAACGTAAGGTTACCTATACCTTTAATACAACATTTTATTTCATTTTATTTCATGTTAGAAATTTATAAACTAAAAATAGACTAATATATAGTTATGATAGTGTACTATTCACAATGTTGGTAATTTGTATTTCCATTAATATATATATTGATTTATGATAGTTATGTAACATTTCATTAACTAAATGAGTACTGGTATTTAATATACCGCTAACATTGATGGTCTTTCAAGTGTATCAACGAATGCGATGACCTGCAATAAAAGGGATGTGGTAAGGGCTACCACCTGGACAATGAATGATAGTTTACGCTTTGCTTCTCGAAACTCTACTCAGCCATTAACAGCCGTTGATAAAAATGACAAATCTACTTTTATTATTTACATGTTATAACAGGACCACCGAGGGAACGTCGAATTCGTGGCATCTCAAGGTAAACAAAATATTATCTATTATTATGTACGACTTCTTTGACATGCAGGCATATTTGTAAAAAAATGATGAAAAATAAAAATATGAAACTAATCGCTGACCTAAATGAGAAGTTAAAATACTTTGTAACCGATATTGTTTAATAATTTAACATCACGTTATATTTCTGGGTACATACAGTTTGCTAATTTACCTTTCCCAATTCGCTCATTATTCAAATACCGTACATTTATCTTAATATGCCTTCCAACAATGCCAATCTCAAGCATTCGCCTCCGTTAGCTCAGCCAAGGAGGAATAATTATTTATTATAAGTCTTTCTTATAAATACCTCCTAGCTTGGTTCAATAAAACTTTCCATTGTATAGTGTTGTGCTGTCTCAATTGAAAACACAAACGTGTAGTGTTCAACACGACTAATGATATACAAGTATATCGAATTAGAAGATTGATGATAATATTTAAAAAAAAGTATGATGCATATAAAACATTTTGTTTACTTTTTCATCTGTTTAAACCATCCGCAGCGCCAAACACTGCGAGTATCGACGATTTCTGGCGCGTCATCTGGCAGGAAAATGTGCGTTGTATTGTCATGCTGACCAACCTCATTGAGAAGGGGAAGGTGAGATAACTACGCGATATATGTGTATCTTCATATATTTCTATTGATCTGTATATATAATTGAATACATATCCATCTGTCTATCAATCTATATGTCTATATTTATATTCATCTACCTATCTATATAATTATATCAATTTAGCTACCTTTGGCTACGTACCTATGGCTACCTATGGCTATCAGTGTATATATCTATACAGTATTTGTATATTCATATATCTAGGAACACATCAACAGGTAATCAAATAGTCCGTGACAATATGTTTTCATAGATTTGTCCGACTCCGAGCAGAACATTTACCTATCTCTAAATTAATTCAATCATATATATCGATATATATATATATATAATATATATTTATCGGTTTATCTATGTATATAGTTTTCTGTAAACGTATGGTGGAGAATTTGCAGACTGAGGAGCTGCGGCTGCAGTCCCACCGGAATTTGCAAAACACCAATAATTGCAAACTATCACCTAACCTTTAAGAAAACCAGCTGATCTTCCAATGAAGTGTCCCTTATAAGATAAATTCGAATTATATGATGATAAGTGTATGCTAAAAACTTTTATATTGATGGTATTTGACGCCCAGTACAATGTTCCTTCACAAATCGACACATGTTTGGTAAAGTGCTCAGTACTTGACTTTGTCATTATCATTACCATCGCTACATTATCGCCATCACCATTACTTCATATATCACTACATTGTCAGCACCACCATCACTAAATCATCACCACAACCATCACCATCACTACTTCATTACCACTACCAACATCACTATACATCATCAATATCACCATCACCATTACGACATCATCACTACCACCATAACCATTACTGTATCATCACCATCACTACATCATCAACATCAATACATCATTGCCACCACCGTCACCATCACTAGATCATCACCATTACCACATTAACAACACCACTGGAGTATAACCCCCACCATGACCATCACCCCATCATTACCACCACCATCACCATCATCATCATCAGCACAATCATCACTGTGAATATATAATCTTCGTTATCAATATTACTACCACCACCATCCTCGTCATCATTGTTTTCTCCACTTCAATCTATGTCATTTTCTCTTAGGATCGATGCACAGAGTACTGGCCTACCTCTACAGAAGAGGCGCGATATTTTGGGAAGATCGAATTGAAGCTTCGAAGCGTTGCGGAATACTCAGACCACGTGCACAGAGTTGTCGATGTCAGAGAGGTAAACATGAAACAGTTTATAATATCATGCAACACTTCGTCAAGTGATATAATATAATGTAAGCAATCGTGTTTTATACTCTACGGACGGCTCCAAAACGCACTATCTCGCATGAGCGAGTGCGTTCCTAATTGGTCAATAATGGGCAAGGCCTATTGGCCGATGCATACGGGTGCTCAACCAAACACGATTGCTTACATTATATTATATCACTTGACAAAGTGTTGCAGCGGCGCACGAAACGTCGTGATCTTTTAGATTCCTTGTTGACCATACATTGCGAGACAAACGAATATCACTAGCGATATTATTTCCGATACTATATCCGCAATGAGTAATATATTTACCATTATTATATTGTACTTGCTCTAACTTATTCTGACTTTTTATTAATTACAGGTCGAAGGAGATGAGACCCGTACAATCCACCAGTTCCACTACCGGGCGTGGCCGGACATGGGTGTACCTCAGTACCCCACCACTCTCATCTCATTCGTGCAGGAGGTCAAGGGCATCTATCGGAACTGCACCTCAACGACACGTGACCACACGCACATGCTTGTTCACTGCAGGTGCATTTCAATTCTTTAATTTAACCTTCGTCGATAATAAAACGTTAATTTATTAATTATAATATAGTGATTATAATTTTGTGTTTAGTAATAATAAGAGGTTGTTATAACTATATGAGAAAAACTATGTCACTCAATTACGTATTGTCCGATACTCTCTGACCAGATTGGGCATGTGACCTTTGAGTATGTGTCTATTACATATAGCCCATCACACTTGTTTGCATTAAGAGTATATTATAATTTCTTATTTTGTTACATTTCTGATTCAACCCCAACTATTACAATTTGAAGAAATTAAATACTGTGCTTCGCAAGGAAATGGTCATGTCTTGTTTAATTTTTCGATGATTTCTTATTGTCCATTGCAGCGCTGGGGTCGGGAGGACGGGGTCCTTCATCTCACTGTACTGCCTAATCGACCAGATGGAAGCCGAGAGGAGGGTGGACATCATCGGGTTCATATCCACCATGAGAGAGAGCAGGCCAAACATGATACAGACAAAAGTAAGGTGGAGGTGGATGTCAGTGGGATTGGTTGATCATTGTTGCAGACAAAGTTACTCGATCCTTGCATGAGAGTGTTTTTTATGTTTTATTTGGTGAGTGTGAGTGTTTTATTCATAATTACGGTTCACGTGTTTATGTTTACTGTTTGAATGGTTAGGTTCCTACTGTGTGGTAAATTATTGTTTCTGTTATTTCAAGGTACAGCTTTTGCTCGTTTATTCTGTTCTTTAGGAGGCAATATTATCTGAGTCGCAACACTGATATCAAATTCTTTGGTGTGTGCTTTGTTTGGTGTTTGTTGTGTGTGAGCGTTTGTTATATGATCATATTAAAGGTTGGTGTGCGCTTAATATGGCATTCACTATTCATTATGTTGAACATGCTAATTGTTTGTTTTATCTCCAGGTCCAGTACGTGTTCGTTCATACCGCACTTCTAGAGGCGTATCTGAGTCGCAACACTGTCATACCAACTGGGGAATTCGAGTCGAGGAAGGCGTCCATATTGAATCAACGGAACCTAGACAAGGAGTTTAAGGTATGAACAGAAGACTGCCAACTGAACTTCCCTCCCTATGATATGTCATTTTGTATTTGCTATTATTTCATCTCCCCTTTTGAGTCTTATACATCATATTAAACAAGTTTGTTATCATAATCTATTAACAAATTAATACTACTGAAAATACAATGTGAAATTTGTAATGTTTTCCTGGCCTTTAAAAGGGGCCGCATACAAGCTGTACCTTATAACTCCTCCTTGGCATTCAAGTTTTGACTATTTGAACCTGTTCTTTAGACGAGTAGACAAGAATTTATTTTTCTCCATGTTCATCTTTCATCAATAACATTAATGAACTTATATTAAAGAAGACAGTGTGAATTGTGAATTTTATAGTTTCATTCGCATCTATTGAGCGCATGCAATTTAAGGACACAGTAATAACTACATGATTATTGTATGTAGATTCGACAAAAGCATTTAGAGGAGTATAACCATATAATCATTATAAACCACATATTAACGCCACATAAATAAAACTATAAATCTCTTAACCAGTTATTTTAATAAACGCATATATATGTGTATGTCTCTCTTTCTACAGGTGCTGGACCGACTGACTCCCCCGCCAGGCAAGGAGCAGTTTGAGGGTGCACTAAGGACGGTGAATCGCGACAAGAACCGATATGGCAACATACTGCCAAGTAAGTTGTTGTTGTTGATGTTGTTCTTGAATCTTTAGGCTGTCCAATCTGAAAAAGATTATTTCCGCCTGGCCGTATGGCCAGGTCACCAGGTCGATTGGGGAGGGGGAGGGGGGCTGGGCCCTTAAGGATAAGGAAAAATTATTCCCTTAAAATAGGATTCATGATGGGAAACAAGGGTTTTCATGAGCATGATGCGTCAGAACAATGATTTCGATTTGTAGGTTGACAAGCATTGGCCCTAGCTGTTTCATTAAATGTTTCAATTGTAAATCTCCTATTAGAACACCACTGCAGCATCTATTTTGATATTACGTAATGATAAGTTGGTTGTTAGCAAAGTAGTTATGATAATTGTCCCTTAAAAAACAATTTGAAAAATGTAATGGAATTATGACTTGTTTAATTGATTTTATTTTACTCGTGTATCCTAGGAACGACATAAAAGAGCTGATATTTCTTTATAAGCATTTAAGACACTACTCTCAACAGACGCTTCAGTTACAAAATTAATGGAATCACCGTTTCATTGATCATGTTTTTACAGGGAATGGGAACAGACCTTGTCTGTTGAGCAAGGGGGAAGCAGGGAGCACTGATTACATCAACGCATCGTTCCTCCATGTAAGTTTACTCGCTGATATATATAAAGTGCTTGAAAGATAAACCATTATACATGTACATGTACATGTACATGTAATACGGAACATAAATGACGAACACAAATTGTAGAACCTAAAAAGTAAAAATTATTGCATACACATTTTCCATATTCAGAAACCAATAAACATTGTATATTATGTTTGATAATGTACCCTATATATTCCCTCTATCTGTTCATTTCTCAATCTCAGCCATCCTTGCACATCTCCTTTTTCGGTAGCATACAAGTTCTCTGCCTCTTTGTGGGATTTTCTACCTTTAGTTCTTTGTCTTCTGTTTACATTTTCACAAAATCGTCTAGATTTGCTTTCCTGAAGACAGAAAAAAGACGGGCTAGCAAATTTTAAACGGACTTGATAATATTTTATGTTGATTTCACTCTCTTGCAGAGATGATGAAATTTTACTTTATATAATTCGAATATTTTTCTTTAACATATTTATGTACGCCATGTAAATTACATAAAATCCTTAATAGGCTTTTTGCCATGATGGTTTTAAGAATATTTAATTGGATTTATTTTTGGTTTATTTTCAACATTTTCTCATTAGTCTCATAATAGGAATATTTATACAATGTAATATATTGTACATTAATCAAGTACATCATTGTAAATTGTCAAATACAAAACATCTCAATTTTACCTACCAGACTTACACAAAGAAAGACGTGTTTGTGGCGACGCAGATGCCCCTTCCCAACACAAGAGGAGATATCTGGAGACTGGCGTTCGACTGGAAATGTCCGGTCATCGTCATGCTTAACGACATGGATGCAAACGATAAGGTATGTAATGGAACGCAATGGATGGAACTAACGAAGGTTTATGTGTAGGTTTAAACATTAACATAAACCTTTGTGAACACCATCTAGGTAAACTAGATGTATTCGGAATAACGAACCTTTGGAGAAAAAAAGAACCTTCTGAAAAACGAACCTTCCGAATAACGAACCTATGTGGGAAATTTAATTTATAATTGATACTTCTAGTCTAGTTTGTTTATGTTGCCATATGTGTTATACTCTCCACAGTCATGCGCCCAGTACTGGCCAGAAAAGGGTTCGGTCCAATATGGTGCCTTAGACGTCAGCCTTGTCTCCAGTAAGACCAACCGGAAAGACTACACGGAGCGAGACTTCAAGGTCCAGGGCAAGGGCGAAGAGGTATAGTTACACAGTTTACAAAATTATTGAAAAGAAAAGTACTGGTAAAGCGTGTTTCTATTGGGTAGAATCATTGAAAACTAACAGTTATCATTCTACCATACTCAGAATGAATAGTATCTAAGAAATATTTAAATGTAATTCATGACGCTGTTTGCATTCAAATACCACCCGTTTACAAACAACTTAATCTACCCATGTCTTTCAAGATATCGCAAATAATAGTCAACGCTCCATACCTTTATCCCAGTCACTTAAAGGGGCCCTGCAACCCAAATGCATGTTGACCTCTGTTCATCTGTATTAGTGTACACATTCAATATTTGTAAACGGTTTGACCCAAATATGTTTTGTATATTTGTTAACATTTTATCATTTATTTGTCTTCATGTTGCTAAGCCCCACCTCCTAAAAAACCCTCCAGAGCAAATTATATTGTTGACCTGCAGTGACATCATTTGTCAATCACTGGTCAGCTACCATGAGATTAACAGAAGATGAAAGTACAAAAAGAACATCCACAGATTAGGCTAATCACAATAGCATCACACGGTTGAATAGAATACCAACTCGCACAACTTCAATTACAATAGCTGTTGCTATGTCTGAAGAAAAGCACTGTCTAAGCTGTTGCATGGAGGTATGCAGGGCATGCTTTTGTGTGGATGTTCTTTTTGTACTTTCATCTTTTGTTAATCTCATGGTAGCTGACCAGTGATTGACAAATGATGTCACTGCAGGTCAACAATAGAATTTGCTCTGGAGGGTTTTTTAGGAGGTGGGGCTTAGCAACATGAAGACAAATAAATGATAAAATGTTTAAAAATATACAAAACATATTTGGGTCAAACCGTTTACAAATATTGAATGCGTACACTAATACAGATGAACAGAGGTCAACATGTATTTGGGTTGCAGGGCCCCTTTAAGGTTTTCGGGATGGATCTTTATGAAACAAACGTTGCTTAATTCCGTTCAATTCCTACAGCACTATTTCCTGTATCACGCAAAAAATCAAAGGTGCCCTTTAAACCCAAACTTGAATACTCATTTAAGCCGTTTAGTGTACAAGCATCCAAACCAAGTACATGCAACTGTCTCTAAACGGAAAACTGAAACAAAAGCATGCACATTGTTATTAATTTTCATGTCCTATTAACAATTAAGTTTCCTTTGTTTTGCATATTGAGTGACTTGCTGGAAGCTGTCCTTACATCCATGAAGAAGACTGAACATTAAGTCGCCATCATCCGTGTTGGTTCAATTAGTAGGCATATAGCAGTATAATGAAATGTTATTGAATAAATACATTTTATTTCTTTTTGTGTTTTCGCAGTGGGTAGTAAAACAGTTCCAGTTCCTCAACTGGCCCAACCACAAAGACGCACCCGAATCAATCTCTGCGTTGAGCGGCTTGCTGGAAGCTGTCAAGACCGCCATGAAGAAGACTGAACAAGGCCCCATCATCATTCACTGCATGTACGTTATGTTCTTCTGTCATTTTAGTATGAATGTAAAACATTTTGTGGGATATATCGCAGTGGAAGTACACATAGGTTAATTTGCAAAAAACTATAATATTCATCTATTTTGTTTTTTTTACGATAAAGCGTCCACCATATGAAACAAATTATTATCTTAACCAGCAAAGAATGTTGTACGAAGAGTACTTAATATCAGTAATATTGTATTATGTTGTATTAAATATAATGTCAATAATTATATTGAGATATTTATTTTAGCAAGGATATCGAACGGCCCTGAACAAATTCAAATGATACATTGTTGTGTTGTTTTTTAACAATAGAGTATGGAATGCATTTGATTATTATGCTTGTATTATTATGACATATTTATATGAGCTGAGAAGATCATTTCCGCAGCGGTGGTCAATGTCTTCGAAACTGTCAAGCGACTGAGGGGGTGGGGAGTGTGAGGGGGTGGGGAGTGTGAGGGGGTGAGACGGAGAAAAGTGACCAATCCTGAAAGGGTTAACATTAGAGTTGTGTCCCTAGAAGTAGCACTTGCTGGTTATCATCTGAGTAAACGTTTCTAATTATGATGGTGTTGAATTCATAAAAGGAAAGGCATCAGGAGGAGTAATGTAATTGCAACATTTTATGCAGCAACTAAGGCGATTTTCTGGTCAATGTCTTCTAAACTGTCAAGTGACTGTCATGGGGTGGGGGGGGGGGGAGTGAGAAGGGGGAAATTGACCAGTCCTGATAGGGGTCAAACGTTAGATTTGTGTCCCTTAGCTAGGGGTATTACTTGCTGGTTATCATAATTATGAACAAATGTTTTTGATAACGTGATTGTGTTGATTTCATTTTACGATCTCAAAGATATGGTATCGGGAGGAGTGGTGGATTTTCAACAGTTTATGCCGCAACTGAGAAGATATTCTCCGCAGGGGTGGTCAATGTCTTCCAAACTGTCAAGCGACTGAGGGGGTGGGGGTGTGAGGGGTGAGAAGGGGAACAGTGACCAGTCCTGAAAGGGGTCAAACGTTAGATTTGTGTCTCTAGGGGGAGCATTTAGATACCATCTGAATAAACGCTTCTAATTATGATTGTGTTGATATCATTTTACGTACTCAAAGGAATGGCATCGGGAGGAGTGGAGTATTTGCAACAGTATATGCCGCAACTGAGAAGATTTTCTCGGCAGGTGTTATCGATGTCTTCCAGTCTGTCAAGCGACTGAGAGCTCTGCGACCAGGCATGATTGAGAATGTGGTAATTATAATAACAACTATATTTCATCGATATTCAATAACAATATGATTGCATACAAATAATAATAATGTACATGCATCACCAGATATGAATCATCTCTAAGCGCTCTATAATTATTACCCCGGTCATCGGACAAACAATCGCATTCAATCCACTCATGACTTGTTTTTATCTCCCCCCTCAAAAGTGCATTCTGGCAGCCGTAAGGCTTACTCAACGGTAAACTACAATAGCAAACCATGGGAAAAGAACATGTGAATGTAGGCTGTTATTAAAGCAGCTAATACTCTGTAATAACTACTGCATGCACGAATGGGCACGATTGCTCATTGTTAGAAATGTTCTTTTTGTATATATATTGTGAAAATATCAGTGGTAAGTCTGAGCGGCCATGCAGTTTAAACTGGTTAAGAAACTAAATGTATAATTAAATTCACCTTTTTTATTGCAAATCAATCTAATATTTACGTTTCCTGATTAAAATTAATACATACAGCGGATAATATATTCATATAGAATACGGTGTATGACTACACTTGCATTTATTTTGGAAAAGGGGCCTCCTATGCTCTTTTTCCTAAAAACACATCAATTGAACAACAACAAAACAAATGTATAAATTAATCAAATTCTGTTTTTAAATGCAGTTCAATCTTGTTATTCCCCATAGCAACAATACCGGACGTGCTATGAGATGATTGGTGAATACTTGAAGCAATTCGACGAGTACGCAAACGTATAGACGTAACTATGGGAAAGACAGGCTCTCATTGGCCACCACACCTGTTGCAGTGGATTGGCGTGGTCCGAACGACTGAGGGCACACTCTTTTTATACAGAATATTTCCCTCATGGATGTTAATGTTTTTTGTCAAATCATTGGGAGGGGTCGTGTGTCCGCATGCCCTCCCCCTTCCTATGCGTTGCTATGCCACTGCTTGTTTAGCTGCCATAGTAACACATTATGTGCCTTATTTAAAGATAATTTCAAAGACGCCCGTTGGTAAACATTATGAATAATGAAATTTATTCGAATGGAAAGTGTGATAGACTATTAGATAATTACTTATCTATCTCATTTATGTTTTACTCTGTAATTCATTCATACCTCCTCAAACAAAAATGTACAAACTCAGTAGAAAATTGCTTTAGAGGTGCGCCTGTATACAACTACCATACAAATCCAATTAATATAATTGACGAGATAACAAACTGAACTAACATATCAGGCATACACAAATATATTAATATAATCTATAACACATTATCAAACCAATTATACATTACTACACATATATGTGCTCTTCTTTTGAATTGGTGTACCATAAGGCATTGTTTACTGATACGTTATTATAATATCTACATACCTTTTTTTACAAGACTTGCCAATACTAATTTATGTGCAGTACTATCATGACTATTAAGTGTTACTTATAATTATATTACAGGCTTATATATTAATATTTTTGATTCTTTATACACGTACACAATGCAATGTTATAATGTTCCTCCCAAATAAAGTCTCCCTTTTCTAAGAAAGGTTTCCCATTGATGAGATATGTTACAATAATAATTGAATAATACATATTTAGTATTATGTTATGTAACTGTTTGTATAATATAATCAAGACATGCAAGTCTTAGGGTCTTAGACAAGCATTACATTGAAAACAATACAAATTAAATTTTAATGTGCTAAGTTCTTATACAAGTGTGACTAAAAGTACAAGTATTGTATATCTTTTTTAATTACTTTCTTAATATTCCCACAGATGCAGTCGTTAAAATCTAAAATTCACAACTATGACAAAAAAAGAGTGTTTTTACAACTGAAGTCTTTATTGTTCTTAGAAACAAAGTTGTTCGTCAAGTAGCAGTTATATTAAATCTATGTTATTGGTAAGAATGTACAAAAATATATATATTATATTTTATATTGATTAGTGACAAATAATATAATAATTGTTTTATAAAGTGCTTTATTTCCAGTAAGAGTATTTATTGCTTTTTTATTGCCAGGAAAATGCGTATCACATGTTTCTATAAATCATGTGTAAGATTGTTATGAATGTTTTGATTTGTTCCCAGCAACTATTGATTATATCTTTGTAGTGAAACACTAGGTTTCGCGTTCATGAATTATACAATGTACATTCATTTATATATATATATTTGAGATTTAGCAGGGTATTTTTTATATCTGATATGTAATATTATAAAATAATCATTGTAGTCAGACTCATTGTATTACAGATTGATGGACAAATCGTGTATGTATCTGCTATACCTATACTTCATTGTAACATAATAATAATGTCGATCAAAAATAATTTATATCTAAAAGAGTATAGTACGATTGTTTGTGTAATAAATCTGCTATACCTAGTATAATACTCATTGGACATACTTCATTAATTCAAAAGTACATATTGTGTAGTACATTATTGTGTATAAGTATCGGGTCGGATCTCGAAATCGGATTGTACAAGTGTGCGCTGGGCCACATAGCAAACTGAGTGCATATTAGCATGGCATAACCCTTTAGGGATCAAGTAACTTGTTTGCCATGTGGAATAGTGATCAATGGTTGATAAATGTGTATTGGTGTGATCTCATGATGGCCGAGTATTGAGCGAAAATACAAAGTGATATTTGCAAAGTCAATGCACCCACTATGTAGACAGTAATAACCTTCCAGTATAAAATTTAAATCTGAATTTAAGTTGTAAATAATTATATTTACGAGCATGGAAATTTAAACAAATGACATTTGTTCCATGCTTATACTGCTAATACAAATATCAATGTATGAAAGAACCATCATAGTTCTAAGTAAGTTTTGTGGATTCTGACAAAGTTACTTGATCCCCATAAGCTCTGTCACAAAGCCCTCTCTCAAGACGGAGGCAGTCACTATAATAATTAGTATGTTCATGTATACAGTCTATGCATGAGTAGTCATATAATATGCAATTATTTACAGTACTGTGGTATTGGGTTAATTAATGATACATTGTATACGCGTTTTATTTATTTTTGTTTTATATTTTGTATAATTATTAGTTTTGCTCTCTTACGAGCATCCAAATGTTTGAAATCACAAACATGTTTATCACCAGGCATCTATGTACTTTTTGTTGCCTTAGAGCATAGAGACATGCAATCTTGCTTATGTGTTATGCGCTATAAACACATTATTATTATTATTAATGTATACTTGTAGTAAAGAAGATAATTATAATTTACACAATTGAAACTGGTCAAAATTCGATTATATATATCAGGCATATACGTACTATGTTTTGCATTTTATTTCATTTGTGATTTCTATAATTTGTATGTAGTTAAGAAGATATGATATATAAAGTACAATGTATAAGTTTTACCTTTTTATGCTACGTTACACAATCTTGTACTTGAAGCAAAATTAAATGATTGCTATGTTGTTCTTTCTTTTATAGCTGCCCACTTATTCTCATTATGTAAAGTTTATTGTGTATTGGTTTTGATGCTTGTAATTCAGTGAAACATGATTATAACGAGCGCATGGAGCCATTACATTTAATTCTTCATATAATAATTGTCCTAATACGATACATGTAAATTAAATAAAACGTGGACCCGTGGTATTATCTCGCTTTGCCAAGTACCTCATTTAATCCTAATAAGGCCGGGGGGCACTATGGCTCAAAAACGCGTAAGGATGACGCCCCGCCGCTTAGTGACTTTTTTTATTTCGATTCTTGCGCATCTTTTAAAGGGACTTATAGTAACATTGTCAAAATCCTCAAAATCCAATTGGAATTACAGCGATTCCCGTGCTCTATTCGTATCAACAATAAAAGCAAGGGCCAGGTTTCGGTTTTTTCAATTTTCCCTTTCGTTAAAATAATATTTACGATTGAAGTGTTCAGATGTTGAATTATCCACTGGATCGTCAAAAGTGAGTGCAATGAGTTAATGAATATCGCTTTGCATTTTTGCTCATTACTCGACCATATAACGTCCATTTAACTTGAAAATATTCACATAACACCCAATGGACATGTCAGATAACAACAATATACATTGTATCAACCACTCGTCACTTTTTGCACATGTCAACAATTTTTTGGAAAATTGCACCTTTCGTTACGGAGTCAAGTGACCTTTTGTCACTGCATGTCAGCCCGTAAACATGGTAAAACGCTAATTTTCGTGATTTGTGTACAAAACATATGGAAAATAATTTTTCCTAAAAAGAGATATATCATTGGTCTTGTTTACCTTTTAGGTATTTGTTTTGAGGGTAAAAGCAGTTGAATTAAAGTAAAAATAAAATAAAACAACAAAAACAATACAATACCTAAGTTAAAAAACAAAGAAGTTATTAAAACAATATAAAACATAAGGAATAACCTGGCTCTTCCAAATGTTTGTGTTGTGTCATTATTCAAAATGGTCTAAAGATATATATGTAGTGAAAATCAATGTTAATTATGAAGAATATACTATTTATAGTTAAAATTAATATTGTTATGACCATCTTTGCATAAATTAACATAGATTTGCAAATTAATTTACAAATTATTTTACACAAAATTGAAATTACCATAGTATTCTATACACTTCACTTGACATGCGTGCAAAATTTCACATGGATCGGGCGGGGGGGGGGGGGGGGGGGCATTACCTCGGCCGTGGAAAGACCTCAAATAGCACGGCCGTTTGAGGGTTAACAAAGCTCGATATGAAAATTTTTACTACAGTTTGTTTGACACCACCTGAGTTCAGTTCTTAACCACAATATATAGTTACTTATGTTATCTGACTTTGTCAAAAAGTCACGATATTGCAATAATATTATGTTATAATTATTACATCACATTACATTAACTCAATAGTATTAAAAAAAAAACAATGTTACCGTCAGTTATAGATAGTTCGTATTCATAATTCGAACGAGTCTAATAATCATTACCATTAAAATTAATCAAGAAAAACGGTAGCTGCAGTTTTGAAACGATAATGATTTAGAAGGAATTATAAGTACATTGTGAATAAAGCCAGTGGCGTAGCGAAATTATACTGATCGGGTGGCACTTATTACAACACAAATTATTAGGGCTTACTCTTTGTGTGTATCGTATTTCTCGATTAACTGGAGGTCACCAGTCCCCATCCCACACCTTCAAAGCTACCCAACTGGTGACACGACATATGCTCCACCGACATATGCTCCGCCGACAATTGCTCCGAAAAATGCGACAATTGCTCCGCGACAAATGCTCCGCGATACTTGCTCCGCCGACATTTGCTCCGACGACAATTGCTCCGCCGACAAATGCTCCGCCGACATTTGCTCCGCCGACAAATGCTCCGCCGACATTTGCTCCGACGACAATTGCTCCGCCGACAAATGCTCCGCCGACATTTGCTCCGCCGACAAATGCTCCGCCGCCAAATGCTCCGACGCCAAATGCTCCGCCGACAATTGCTCCGCCGACATTTGCTCCGCCGCCAAATGCTCCGCCGCCAAATGCTCCGCCGACAATTGCTCCGCCGACAAATGCTCCGAAGATGCGACAATTGCTCCGCCGGCATTTGCTCCGCCGACAATTGCTCCGCCGACATTTGCTCCGCCGACAATTACTCCGCCGACAAATGCTCCGAAGATGCGACAATTGCTCCGCCGAAAATGCTTCGAATATGCGACAATTGCTTAGCCGACAATTGTTCCGCCGAAATATGCTCCGGAGATACGACATTTGCTCCGGTGACAATTGCTCCGCAGAAATATATGCTCTGAAGATGACAGTACTTCAAATGGTCCAAAAATAACATATGTTCCTCAACCATAATTGTTCCACCGACATTTACTCCGCTGAAGATTAAACTCTAAAATGAATTATCAAGTACCTTTGGTATGAAGTGCGCTTTTATATGTTATGCGAATCTATTGTGAAATTGGAGTACAATCGATTCAGTAACCATCGATTCATTCAAATATTTTATTTGGCTGGTTTGTTTGTTTCACGTTTCTTTATACAGGGTGGGGGGGGGGGGGGGGCAGTCAAGCCCAGTGTTGTAAGGATGCGTGACCCTGCAGCCTGCATCTAGTAGCAGAAGGGGAGGCGCAATAACACACTGGCTTTAGTTTTTGATGTTACATTGGGGTTCGACTGGAGTCGAACCACAGACCCTCATAGTATCCGAAAATGCTGTAATGAATAGTATACTGTTCCAAGCAATCATCAAGCGAAGGGCATGATACTGGTGTTAAGATCGATCATGAATAGAAAAAAGAAGTCTTTATAATCACTGCATTTGTATTACTCAGACTCTTTATGAATCAAGAAATTGTTCCGCATGAGTTCAAAATTTATCCACGTTTTATCAAAATTAAAAGAACGTTATTTTCACCCACTGTTAAATTTTCGGAGTTCCAAGTTTGTTTAGATTTGTTCATCGTTCACTGAACAACGAGGGCCCAATTTGTGACACTTCTAAACGCCCCCCCCCCCCCCCCCCACCCCGTAAACGATTAAGGCTGCCTTATTGTCCAACAGAAAAGCACAAACTTCCAATGCATTTTGCATTCGTACAAACGGAAGGATTAGTGGCAGGAAGTAGCAGAAAATTGAAATTCAATGATCTAAGGAATTGAGGGGTCCTCTTACCTCCACAGTGAGGTAAGATGGACACTTCACCCCTTTAGTGACTATGACGTCATATTCCATAAAAAGCAATATGTGATCAATTTTATTGTTAATATGTGAAGAATAGATTGTCTTCTAGACGATGTGATCTTTATTTAAAGGGGTAGTACAGTTTTGGTAAGGCTGAACTTTAGTAACCAACCCTGGACAGTTACTTGATAAACTAATGGTTATAACTCCACCATGCTCGAAAGGTATACAAAATTACAAACGACTTAGTAAAACGCCTGTTATCATTCAAAAAGAGCCATTTAAACACAAGAGGGCGGTTTTCTAAAAAGGCATTGGTTTCAACCATTTTCATACAAAATTATGCATGTGGTGTTTTATTGGAATGATGATTATTCCAAAAATGATTTTGATAATTTTTGAAAAAGTGCAAGCATTTAAAAAATATTTTTTTGAACAAAAATCATCTAATTATTTGGGCATTTGTCTGCGTAGCATTTGGCGGCGGAGCAATTGTCGCGGAGCAATTATTGGCGGAGCAAATGTCGCGGAGCAATTGTCGCAGCTTCGGAGCATTTGTCGGCGGAGCAAATGTCGGCGGAGCAAATGTTGGCGGAGCAAATGTCGGCGGAGCATTTGTCGGCGGAGCAATTGTCGGCGGAGCATTTGTCGGCGGAGCAAATTTCGCGGAGCATTTGTCGCGGAGCATTTGTCGCATTTTTCGGAGCAAATGTCGGCGGAGCATATGTCGGCGGAGCATATGTCGGCGGAGCAAATTTCGCGGAGCATTTGTCGCGGAGCATTTGTCGCATTTTTCGGAGCAAATGTCGGCGGAGCATATGTCGGCGGAGCATATGTCATGGAACCACCCAACTATATACAGTATCCAGATTGGGAGGCACGTGCCGCTGTTGAGCATCGAATCCAGTATCTGCGTACTGGACGATACATTTGCCCTAAGCTATAAACCACATTGATCTTGGTGGAAGGCCACGGCTACATTGCTTGTGCACGGATTTTGAAAGAGGGCGCACATCCACTGATGTACACAAGGTCACCGCACAATCAACAATACAATGGGCATGATGAAGTATATTGTGAGTGCATGCATAACACTGTAATCCCAGTAGCTGCATCGCAAGTGCTTATCATGTTAGGAGTTAATGAGTTGTATATCGGTTTTCAACCGTTTTCAAAGGGAAACCTGACATAATACGCATATGAAAATTCCAATATTTATCAAAACAAAAATTTCGTTTGTGGTACAAAAAATCCGGTTTTGTAAGGGCTCTTAATCGCCCAGGGTAAGAAAAAAACTGCTGTTGTACAAGTGACATTTCAAACAGGCCGAAATGGTCAAATGTGATTTTTTTTAATGTAGCGTTGCATAGATTGTGTTCAATGGCAAAAATCATCAGTAAATGCAGTTTTTATAAGTAAATTTAATGGATTATGATTACAAGAAAGTTTCTGGAGTAATACAATTTGGGGGTCAGTATATAATCAGGGCCACCAAACTAACGAAATACAATTATATTACTCACCCGTCTGGACAACTTTCTAAATGCAGTTAGTGTGCAGCCTTGGTATATGGGTCAATGATCAGTTGTGAACCTGGCAGTCATGATGTTTCCCCTGTCGGGATTTCCCTTAGAAGTTCTAGTCGAATCATCGTAACAAGGAAGGAAATCAAACCGGATAATAACACTCTCGAAAGCAATAACAGTAATATATCATGATCCAAGGTTAATTCCAATATAGCAAGCTTAAACAAACACATAAAATAAGAACAATCGATAACTGTCTGAGCGTGTCATTCTATTCGACCTTGAATTGCAATCATTTTAAAGAGACAATACACAAATGAGGGTAGATCACAATTTGGTGTGTCGGGCTAAGTCATCAATTGCCAGTAACGTAAGCCCGAACATGATCAAAACGTATTAGACCGGCAGCCCAAATCGAAAAGCGTACTGATTTCCTTGTTTTGATGATTGGGTTCAGTCAAATGTATTGATATGACCTTTGGGCTTTGGCATATTCAAATGTGCTACCAATATGTATTCTGTAATCTGTAAGACATACTTGTTAAGTTACAAGAGGTTTGTGGTGGTATCTTGAATGCGTTTAACGTGTATTTCGTATTTAAAAACAGACAAAGTTATATTTTCTGAAGAACGCCAGGTACACGTGACTTCTCATATTGTATCCGATTCGCTGACCCCGTAGTGAGCGATGATTTACACGGTACAATCGCACAAAATGGAAGCATCGGGTAATTCCCAGGGGCCATATGTTGGAGGCGCAAAGGAGCCTTTCGTCCCCGGGTTGACTCCGGTAGACTCATATATTTTGATTTGTTACATTCTCCTCTAAATGTTCATATGTTCAGAAATCAATACGCTTTTCGATGCACAAAACACCTCTGGGCTGCCGGTCTATATGATCTTCACTCGGGACATGTGAAACGGGGTTCCCTTTTGTGAAATAGCCATACGCTGAACCGTCCAGGATTCACTGACGGAACTTGGCAAAATGTATTGTACCTTATTGATTATTCTAAAAGTGTAGCCTCAAAACGGTGTATGATACAAGCACAACGTTCGGTTGACCTTTTTTGTCACAACCTTTCAGTTAGTTTCTTTTTTCTGAAAAAATATGTTTTCAACTCGTTTTAGTTCACAAAAGGGTAACATGTTTTTAGTACAACGTAAATAATATGGTGGAAAGCTATTGCTATAGTCACACTTATAAAATCTAAACACCTTGTAAATTGGTTTAACAAGTTGTCGGAGTGCTCAGACGATTTAATCATTCGTATAAATTTATTGATATGTCCAAATAGTTATATCTTTATCATCTTAACCCAATTTGATTTTGATACAATCTATAATTTGTATAAGCACTCGTGTTTCCACAAGAAGGACAGTAAACATGGTGATCCAACCTTACATATAGGAATACCGATTAAATTGAATCATGTTGATTTCTTTTCCCCAGGGCAGTTTCTTGATATAAGTGTTTTTGCACTTTTCTCCCAGGGCCCAGGGGACCCTGCGTCTTTAAAGTATGAACTCGGTCAGCGGATACAAAACAACAATCGATCTAACATAGTTCCTTATTCCACACTTGATATGGATAATCCAGTCAGTGTTACTTGAAATTGCAAACACGCTACACATATCTCAATTCTTTCTCAGTACTGGGTTTAGAGCAGCAATTTTGGGTTAATTAAGTGCCTTGTTATAGGACAAAGGGAATCGGGTGGGACTCGAACCCGCAATCATCGCATCGAAAGGCACGAATTCCACCCACAACACCACGACGCACTAATAATTGCCCTTTCCCTCGGTCGCAGACCAATTAATAAATTAATGTTTAGTAGAACGTGCCAAATGTGACGATAATATAGAAAGCCGATTTCCTGTTTTCCACATCGGGTAGAATGTTCTCATAGCGACGATACTATACACAAAATAATACAGTCCTATGAAAACAATAGATCTTTCACTTCTTTTCTTCTTTTTATCAATCCCCAGGGTCAGATTGATTTACATTGGCAGTCTTCCATCATGAGTGCCAGGGATCTATTTGAAGTGTTTTTCTTTTTTTGTTTTACCTAAATGCGAAAACAAAATCATGCCTGTTTAAATCCCGTCTGGCAGCAATACCTCGGTCTGCGTTAAAAAGTCGATTGCTTCATTTAACTAGCATTGGTCTCATTCTGTCCCGTCTTGGGTAAATAAAGAGCGAATGGGGCGGTATCGCGTGTAGTACAGCTGTTCTGTGCTCAATACCATGAATACAGGGATGATGTGATTATTGTAGCAAAACACAATGTTTTAACGATTTATTCACTCCGGCATTATTTTCATTTGGATACAGTTTGCTATAACCTGCAACCTTTCTGCACGGTTACAGTCCGTTATTCCGAAGGTTCGTTATTCCGAAGGTTCAGTTATTCCGAAGGTTCGTTATTCCGAAGGTTCGTTATTCCGAAGGTTCGTTATTCCGAAGGTTCGTTATTCCGAAGGTTCGTTATTCCGAAGGTTCGTTATTCCGAAGGTTCGTTGATCCGAAAATAAAATCGGGTTCGTTATTCCGAAGGTTTGTTATTCCGAAGGTTCGTTATTCCGAAGGTTCGTTGATCCGAAAATGAAATCGGGTTCGTTATTCCGAAGGTTCGTTAGTCCTAAAATGAAATAGGGTTCGTTAATCCGAAAATTCAATAAATACGACGTAGAAAATAATTAAGTTGATTTGATTTTGAGCAGTGTGGACTTGGGGAAAGGGGATCAATCTTACTCTAATTGCCGTGGCTGCATGGGGGTGGGGAGAAGGGGAGGGGGGCAAAGAGTGGCTTTACAATTCTAGTCAAATTGTATTTTCTTTTTCTTTGTAAAACAGTGCAATAAGAATGAGATATATATATTTATATCTTTCTCATGTAAAAAAACATGAAATAAAACCAAAATCAATGGGATATAATTATAATTATGTCATAAAGTTAGATTTTGCTGCTTGATATCAGTCCAAAATCACATTTTATTTGTCTGAATTGTATGTATTTAATCATAAATAGCAACTAAGGGCAGGGGGGGGGGGGGGGTGTTCTATTTTGAATCCCCGCAAGTGATGTTTTCCACATCACATTTTCACTTGGCAGCCCAAGGGGTGGGGGGGGGGGGTTAGTTTATGCTTTATTAATGTAAAAGTTAATTTGTATTATTTAGATGTGAATGTAAAATCATTTTGTATAATTTGTCAGTTATTAATATATTTGGAAAAATGTAGAGCTTGACACGTACGTCCCAAATATTGCATAGGGTGCGGCATTTTAAAAATTGAAACTGTGCAATCTGAGTTTTTACTCTTTTTCAATAAAATTAGATAAAAGCCATGATTTAAATTGATTTGGGAGGGGGGCCCATGACACCCCCCCCCCCCCCCCACCACTTCGCCAGCGCACACATACACAAACACACACACACGCACACACACCGTATTTCATTTTCGGATTAACGAACCCTAATTCATTTTCGGACTAACGAACCTTCGGAATAACGAACGCGATTTCATTTTAGGAATAGCGAACCTTCGGAATAACAAACCTTCGGAATAACGAACCGTCGGAATAACGAACCTTCGGAATAACGAACCCGATTTCATTTTAGGAATAGCGAACCTTCGGAATAACGAACCTTCGGAATAACGAACCTTCGGAATAGCGAACCTTCGGAATAACGAACCTTCGGAATAACGAACCTTCGGAATAATGCAACAAATGTTCGGATTAACGAACCCTATTTCATTTTCGGATTAACGAACACTCAGGTATAGGAAATTTGCGTGTTCGGAATAACGAACCTTCGGAATAACGAACGTTCGGAATAACGAACCTTCGGAATAACGAACCGCACCCTTCTGCACATCTCGTCATTAATTTCATTTTAGAGGCCCAAACTGTTGATATCTTGGGCTCAGCCCAGACCGGTTTGAATTCGCCAGGACGACTCACACTTCGTGGAACATGGACACACGTGGTAGCAGGTGGCGGACACATACCGCTTTGTTGGCGTGTATCGTCCTGTCCGTGAGGTTTGTATTCGTTAGCGAAATATCGTAGTAGGACGGTAGCCAATGAGGACGGAAAGTTCTCTCAACAAATACTGTCCTTTCACAGGGATCTCATCCATCATGTTATGAAGGACATGCCTTTGTTCACGCGTTCTTTAACTGCCGGGAAACAGTACGGTAGGTCGACTATCATTTTGGGATATCATACGGTGAACGACCAGCAATTATACTATTTAGCAAAACTAAACATACAAAGCTGCAATTCAAGTTGGAAAATAATCACTTCCGGCCCCCACAATCTATACCGTTGTTTACTTAAGTATTTATTAGTAAATTTAATGGATGCCTCCACCCCACAGAGTATGTATTTCGTTAAAGCTTAGAAACCATTGGTCATACAAACAAAAATCTAAATTGTGATGAAAACAAAATCCAATACCCCACTGGAGATATAAATGTACGTGAAATGAATGAGTGGCAATAAACAGCACGATAATTGAGATTTCGTCTCCTAGTATGGGACCGTTTATCAATATTGTGATTAAGTAAAGAGTGAAAGCTTGAAGGCAATGACATTATTAGTAAACAAATGCATACAAGTAGCAAAGTTGTGTTATACAGTTCATAAACTCGCAAAACTTGACAGTGAAAGGGGGGGGGGGGGCAGATAGGAGTCTTTTGTGAAACACTAATATTTAATCTTATTCGAAGATCCGCAAACTGTAATTCCATAATTTAAATGAGATTTTACGTACGTTTATATTTATGTAATATCGAAACAATATATTATGTGGTACAAATGTCATAGTGTATTTTCATCTAATATGTGTATCCATGACATTGTGCAGTCTCAACGCGAGGTAGCTCAGGTTAATTAATGTACAATTGTGCTGGCTGTTCAATGAATTCTTGTTGTCAACAATCATGAAAATATGCTTTCTGAATATTGAAAACTAACATCCATTTATGAACCTTAATTAATCCCCAGTTATTTATAGTTGTTTTTCATTGATGTAAAACTGTACTAAGTAAACATATTTGGTATCATCAGCGAAAAGAACAAACTGGAATATATCAGAGCAGAAGTGTAATTCATTTATATAAATAAACAACAATGTCCTACAATTGATCTTGGGGGACAGCACTGCATTTGACTGGCAGAAGGTTGTATCTATACAGTATTACATAGTATCGCGCCGCGATCTGAACACCTAGAAAATGACTTTAAAGCTTTGGACGTAGAGTTTCGATGGCACAGTTGATTCTAGTTGTTAGCTGACATTTGAAATATTATTTTTAAGCAATTTACCTTGAATAACTCCTGTAAGAATCTAAATATGAATTTATCTTATGAAACATTTGTTTTGTTGTTGTAATTGGCACTGAATAATTAAAAGTTCGAAAGATCAGATACAACGAGAATGACGGAACAAAAATTAAATCACATGAATTATTAACAAATATGTTATCGATTAAAGTTGTTGTTGTTGTTTGCGTTACAAGCTGGAGTCTCAAAACAAAATCACGTTATTATGTCTAAAAATTCATACGCATAATCACAATGATCAACTTCTTAAATCTCAATATTAAAATCACCCATACATATACAATTTTCATTTTAGACATTTTATTTGTTCGATACGAGTACATCTGTTTCTTGTTCTGTTAAATAGTAAACTGTCTTCTGCCGATCAGCCGTGCGGTGGAATCATCGAAGCTGGATCCGGAGACATCCGGTCCCCAAACTATCCGAACACGTATCCGCCATCGGCTTCATGTACCTGGACAATACAAACCGGGCAGGATTACCATATCCGGATCGAGTTCCAGGTTCTGAATTGCAGGTAATAGTATGGCATTGCTAATTTAAATTGTATGATCAATCTCAGTGGAAGTGCCAAGGTATATTAGTTTGGGCCTTAGAATTCAATACGGAGGTCGTGGGTTCGATTCCCAATCTGGGTTCGATTCCCAATCGCAGCACGTGCGTCCTGCAGCAATAAACTTTATCCCCACGTGCTGCTCTCAATAAAAGATACGCCTAAAAAGCAGCTTGGCTACATGCAGTCAGGGAAACAATGTACTGGACAGTATAATGCGCCTCGGAAAATAATTTCTAGAATGATGGCGCAATATAAATGCTGGTCTATTATTTTTTGTATTACCATTACATATTTTCCGTGCATTTATTCCTCTCAAACAGTGGCGGAATGCCCTCTATATTTGTCTGCAACGGGGCCCGCGCATGAAAGTTTGTAAAGTACATGTCTTAGAAATGTCTAGACAATTTGTACGATGTAATTATTGACTACAGCTTTACAGATTGAAATGGTTGCCAATGTAACCCTGACATCGACCGGTCTCCGTCTTCACTTCCCGTCTGTAGAAGTGGATTTTTCGGGCTGGTATGGCTGCCGGGTGAGCGTCACAGATGACACTTTTGGGGAACAAACGCTAAGGGCGGAATTTCACCTCGGTGAGTATGGTTTTCCTAGGAAACTGATAGTTAATTTGGAGTCTCTGACCTAAGAAATGTGCGACTGCAAGGTCAGCGTTATTATAGAGTATTCAGTCAGAAATGAGTGAGGCCATGATGTTAATTATTGTGTAATATATCTTTAATTTGTTTCTAATGACTGATTGTACTATATTAAGAAACTCCATCGAGATAACATTAGGGTTGGTCTTACATGTACATTATAACTTTTTACTTTACATCGAGTAGAAATGGGATAATGTTCTAGAAGTGCCAGAGAATAACATGTTCCCTTATGTTTATGTTTCAACATAATATTGTGATAGTCATCATGAATGCCTTTATCATGTTTATATCGTAAAGCTGGGATTGTAGCAAACGGACAAAAACAACGAGAAACAGACTAAACAGACGACGTCCATGATTGCGGTCATCGAATTGCAGATATATATATTTGTTTTTCATGATTTATACATCTACTTATAAAAAATAGGTCAAATGAATGGTTAATCAACGATACCTGCTCTATGATATAGTTTATTTTAATAACTTTAAAACTAACAATGAACCGGATCATGGATCAGACCACAGAGCAACATAATTTCCCCGATCATTATACGCATAATTATGTGCGTAGAGACCACGGGCGTAGACATGACATTGATACCCATTCAAGTGGGGGGATGATCTATTCATCCATCCCCCCAGTTGAATATGTATTACGTAACTCGCTACGCCCGTGGTAGAGACAGGTAAGTGGTCATTCAAGTTGCCTGAATGTTAGACTATGAATCAAGAAAACACGCTTTGATCTTACTCTTTGCATTGTCATGATTGTGCTGAAACAGAACTATACTCATGTGCGTATAATGTTTAATGTTTATATTACTCATAAACAGTCACTCATAGTCATTCTTGGATGACCATATCAATACATAAATTGCATTATGTATAATATCATTGTAAAGCGCTTAGAAATGATTATCAATCATATTAGGCGCTATATAAATCGAAACATTATTATTACTATTATCATGATTTTACATGAGCTATACAAATTAAGTTTGTTGAAGTCTTATTGATACAAAGTCTAATTTCTATAATTTGGGTTTCCTATTACTGAAATTTTGTGTACAGTTAGAAATCATGAGTGACACATACAATAGTATTATATCCTCATTATAAAGTGAGCTTTTGCTAGTTTATCATCATCATTCTTATATGTTAGTGTTTTACAGCATATCCAAATAAATAGCCAAGAATTGATTGTGAATCTTTTATACACATATTAATATAGGAAATCGTGTGACTAAAAATGAAGGGCAAACCATGGTTGATATTATGCACAATGTAATATTAAAAATCGTATTTTCAAAAAGAACCCATAATTCAATATTTCAGAAATTAGAAAGTGGTTAATATGAATAATATCATGACAGCATGATTCAATCGTTTTGATATTGATGATTATAATAATATAATGCAATAACCAAAGGTTACCCATCGCTGATATTATGCACCATTTAGCATAGAAAATCGTAAAATAACCACCAATTCTATATGAATACTATGTATCACCATTTAGTAAGAAATGTCATATCTTCAGAAATATTAAAATGTATATACTTGAATAACATCATAACAGCATCATTCTCTCGTTTTGATATTGATGATTATAAAAGCATTGTCATGTAATAATGAAATAATCAAGAGTTAACCATTGCTGATACTATGCACCATTTAGACATTGCTGATTTAACGCAAGGTATTTCAGAATGATCGCTCTAATGAAAACATAGAAAGAACAATAATGTTGTGAAAGAAATTACGTCTTTGTATAATTTCATGAGGTAATGTAAAAGTTGAAAGAGCACACAGTTTTAATGACAGAGTCGACTTCATTTTATCAAAATTGTTTCGGAAACAGCTGAAATATTAATCAGTATATCATATTGGAATAAATGTGGTGGACCAACTTTTCATTCAATAATTACACATTATTCAAAATTTACCAAAAGGTTTTTTTTTATTATTTTCGATGATCTCTCTATTGACTAATTCTTTCAAACAAACATCACATTCACATTAGTTCAAACAAAATTGTTGAAACTTGAGGTGTATGGATGGCGCTCTATTGATTTTTAAAAATGATAACAGCCATGTAACTTAACCGCGTATATATTTTATCATTCAAGCATCATTGACCTATAACTGTAAGTTTAATAATTTGCAAATTTGAATTACTAAAAATATGTTTGACCATTACTGCACTATCCCTTTAAAATGTGTACAATAAATAAACCAAATCAAACACGACCAATCGTAACATTACTGGTTCGTCAGTATCTACCATGGGGTTATCATAATTGTCTTTAGACACTGCACATGTTTAATCGTTGGAATACTGCATCGATTATCGCTCAATTTATTAAGCAGTGGTATCACATGCCACTTGTGAAGGAATTATTTACAAAGGGCACTAAGTCCCTTTAAAATTGTTATCGATGTAAGTTTGATAATAGGCATTGTACATGTAGCTAGCTAGAAATCTAAGTTTGAAGACAAATTACGCATTTAACAACCAAATATGGAGCATTTACATTTTATATTCATGTAGCACGTGTAAGAATAAGGATACATAGACGTGTTTTTTACCAATTTATGAAATGACGCTCTCCAGTGCGTATAAGAGCAGTGACGTAACGAGGAGCAATTATTTTAGAGAAAAAATATAGGAAAACAAACAAACATGGACGAATTTTTGGCAAGAAAGGAAAGCTGACAAAATATTAGTACACTATGTTATATATTAAATACACATTATAAGGATTTATATAACTGTATAAGAAGATATTACTCAGAATAAAACCATTCCGCGCAATCATCTGCATTATCATGCCTTTGTTGATGTTCTCATTGATGGTAATGCCTTGTTGTTGAAGATTATACTGATGATAGATGGTGTGGATGGTAATGGCGATGGTGGTGGTAGTGGTCGCGATAGTGGTGGTGGTGATGAAGATGGTGGTGTTAGTGGTGCTGTAGATGATGTTGACGACGATTATGATGATGATGGTGATTGGGGTGGTGGTGTTGAGGACGACGACGATGATGATAGTGATTGGGTTGGTGATGTTGATGATGTTGAGGACGACGACAATTATGATGATGGTGATTGGGGTGGTGGTGTTGAAGACGACGACGATGATGATAGTGATTGGGTTGGTGGTGGTGATGATGATGTTGAGGACGACGGCGATGATGATGATGATGATCGTGATTGGGGTGGTGGTTGTGGTGGAGCTGGTGATGTCGATAACGGAGGTGGTAATATTGATGATGTTAATGGTGGTGGTGATGATGGTGAATATGTTGATGATAATGGTCATGGTGGCGGTGGTGGTTCTTCTTCATTACATGTACACTAGACTTGAATTTGGTAAAAGCCATGGACTAAACATGGTATTACACAAAATAATATATTCATGCCTGTCGTCAGATGTTGTCTGTTATTTCTTTCCGTGTAGAGTATTTCCTTTCTAAAGGTTAAATTAAATTTAAGTAAATAATAACCCGATACATTTGGTTGTAGAACGCGTTATACTGATTAACATTGTTTAACTGGCCATGCTTACTGGAATTTCGTTGTAAACGTCTACCTTCCGACAGCCGTTACCTAAAAAACTAATAGCAAGCATTTCAGCAGGCCTACCGGGGCACACGAAAACCAGATTGCCTGCGTGGGGGAGGTGGATGGCAGCGCGTTTCTAGGTTACTGACCGGTGATGGCTGGTCTTCCACCCCGATAGAGGTGGGGAGAGAGAGAGCGTTGCCACCGCCTCCTGCTAGCTGCGAGTCAGCTGGGCCGTGACGTGATGCTCCTTGTACCAGCGTGACGCAAACAGACGGCATATGTCAATAACAAATATTCTTTCTGAGGTCGTCCAATGTTACCTCAAAATATTACCTTGTACAATATTGTTCACACCATCGTGCCTTACCGGCAGGTAATGATGTGAAAATAAACTCCACACTTACGCCCCCCCCCCCCCCCCCCACCTCCCCCCTTCCGTCCCTAGATTTATAAATCTACAAAATAAGACGGAGGCAGTCACTATAATAATTATTATGTTGATGTAATACAGTCTATGCAAATGTTGTCATATAATATGCAATTATTTACAGTACTATGGTTTGGGTTTAATTAATTATGCATTGTCTACGCATTTTAGTTATTTGTTTCTTCTATTTTTGTTTTTATAATTAATAGTTTTGATTTCTTACGAGCATCCAAATGTTTACATTCACAAACGTGTTTATTACTAGGCATCTATGTACTTAATGTTTATTTGGCATTTATTTACTATGCTTTGCATTATTACAATTTTGATTTCTTTAATATAAATGTGTTGATCAGAAGTTGGAATATGAAGTACAATGTACTCGTTTTACCTTTTTTGCTACGTTAGACAATCCTGTACTTGAAGCAGAATTAAATTATTGATATGTTGCTCTTTCTTTAATACTACCCCCTCATTCTCACTATAAGTGTAATAATTACACTTATAAATAATTATTATTTATGTGCATAGGTTTTGATGTGTGTGTAGTTAAACCTCAGTATAACGAGCACTTTGTGTCAATTTAATTTAATTCATTATATAATAATCATAGTACAATACATGTTATATAAATAGAACATGATCCAGTGGTATAACCTCGCTAAGTCAAGTGCCCCGTTATAAAAGAGCTTGTTTTGAAAAGGTTTTAATGTAGTGTGTTTGACACCACCTGATTTTAGTTTCTGAACACGAAAAATAGTTAACATGTTATCTGACCCTGTTTTCGCTCCCAAGAATAACAGGGAGGTATATAATCAATAACCAAAATCCATCCTCGCGGAACTCGCCTGACCTGTCTCGCTTTACATCCCAAATAAATAAATGACTTATTCCCGGCTTAATCTCAAGACGCATTGATGTATCTTTTATTCATAATATTAACTAATTAGCGGTCAACGAATAAATATTCCCGCCTTCCTAACTCACCCGGATTATAGGTATCAAATGCGTTTTCCATAATCTCATCCTCGATGTAGAGGCAGTCCTAGGTGACCGACATCCAACCAGGAGCGAAAAACATCGCCCCTAAACCCTATTTACGGGAGAAAACATACTACGATAAAAATTTCCCTGCGATTTCCGTACCATTGGGCAACTAAGCCTCTGCATTTGGATGTCGCATCATACCGAGCCCTCCGAGACTCAAAACTTTTCGCTTCTTACTGTTACCATATATAGGGCATTATATCCCAAATACATTATGTTACACTATGTCTTGTTCGTGGTTGCTTAATTATTACTAGCCTCTATTGTAGCTCATAAGGCCTTCACAAACATATATACTTATATAAGATGATGACGTCATAATTCAGGGAAATTGAGCGTTCATATTGGTTGATTACCGATACTTAATCCGGTATAGTAAATGGTAAAGTTATAGTACATATGTATTATAACTTTACAGTGACGTACTACTTCCCATAGACCACCCAAACGATACCAAAACAATGGCGATACGATAATTGTCTTACTATCGATATAACGATATATTCTGGGTGTTGAATAAAACGATATATCGTGTTTCGCATTTTTGTATTAATGTCAGTGGGCCTTTTTTTATTCGATTGTAACCGATACGAAACTAGCGATAGCAAATTTTTGCAACTTTTTCTCGCGGCGGGTGATACAAACAAGTTGCAATTATGGCTACCAGCGAAGAAACAAACCGTTTTCCAACAATTTCGGAGGACGATCTCGGACAATTGATAGATAATATGGACTCGAAGAAGACCAAAGTAGTCATTGCGTTTTCTATTCGAGTTGTGTGGTCATATTGTACCGAGAAAGACAGTGATTTTGATGCCATTCTAACGGAGCCAAAGGATGAACTGGTCTAATTTCTACGGTCGTTCTACGCCGAGGTGCGCCAGGGCAACGGGCGGGAGCTATTACGCGAAGCGGTCAGCAATAACAACATTTAGACCAGGCCTATTTTACATTTTAAAAGGTACATTTATAAATGTGTTTTCAAGAGGACCGTGTCAGCGATAAAACATTTGAGGACAAATTTCAATGATTGGCTGATTCGGCATGGGGATAGCCCTACTATATAGTACTAGTTTGGTGAGTACCCATCATTCTTCTTCATTATGAGTATAAACTTCATGTCACTTGTCACGATCCGTGGTCTTGGAAATCTATATCAGCTCCTGAGTGTCATCATCTTATATAACAATTAGTACATGATTCCTGTCGTTAAATATTCCATAATAGACGCCTCTACATTTTTAATTTCTCTCGTGCCTGCGGCCTCGATGCAATATAATCGCTCTCGAGAAATTAAAAATGTATCGTTGTCTATTCTGGTATATTCAACTCCAAACCATGCACTAATTGTATAATAATACACCTCATATATCCATGTTAAACACTCCAATGACCGATTCCATATACCAATCAAAGTATTCCCCTTACTGCATAAAATAAACTATTTAATTGGATCTACCCCTATTATACGTATCTCCTAGTTATACGTATCTCTCTCTTCCGTATAAAACAAATTAATTAACATTTCAGCTTCCAAAGCTCTCACGGAGCGCTATATGCTTTATATAATTACCATAGGGCAATTCCACGGTAACGGAAGGACATTCAGACACAATTTTGGAACTTCAATCAAATAATTCCAGGATCCTGCCTTTTATTTTTTATTCTAAATGGCATGTCTTTGATCCTTGTTGGGACACCTTTGATTTCCACTATTCTAAAATTTTGACCGCATTATGTAAATTAGATATGGACAATAATGAGGCCGGTAACGGAAGGACGCCAAAATGGACATGGATTTTCAAGTTTTTAGTTATGACCCAATCTCTGTGAAGTTACGAGGTTTATCATGTAAGTTGGCTACTAGTCAATTTCCTTATGTCACAGAGTATAACACCACCTTTTTAAGAAAAATATCTACATTGGTATATTAATTATGAGAAATGAATTACTCCAGTGTTCGGTAACGGAAGGACGGTAACGGAAGGACCTCTGAAAAGTCTATTGGAATTGTACAATAAAATTAATTTGAAATTTAAAGACCATTTATGAGAAGGAAACATATCTTTTGTGGTCTAAAATGAGTTTGTATCATAGATAGCATATGGACATCCAAGCATTACATTTCTATTTTTTTCTTACTATATTTCATGCTCCAATGGCTCTTATTCCATGGTCAATCCATGGTAACGGAAGGACACTCAGACACAAATTGTCAACTTTAAGAAAGACATTTTTAAATACTTGTGTTGTTAGAATAGTCTATTTTGATAACAATACTTCCAAAACATACAGTTTTAAGGTCCCATAATTGTTTAATTTTTTGTATCTCCGCACATTATTGAATATGCATACAAATGAGGTCGGTACGGAAGGACACTAAAATGGACAAGGTTTGTTATCAAATCAGTTTAACTAAAACTCTGTGATATTAAATAATACAAAATATTTTAAGGGTACACATTTCATTCTCTGAAGGGTTAAGAAGAATTTACTTGTTCTTTGATTAAAATTTGTCTGCAGATATTTGAGTTATTTCACACAAGCGGACCAATGTTCGGTAACGGAAGGACATAATGGACTATAATGTATTATATGACACAGTAGGGTCATTCCATGTCAAATCACCTTTAAAAAAATTGAACATTTTCATCGCAGCCCCCTTCAAATTTGCTAATATTTGGTATGTATGATATTTCAACCTTTAAAAGCGCAAATATTTAAGTTTTAGCCCAATCCGCCCAATGGTTTGGCGCTATGGGGGAGTTTGTAAGAAATGGGCGTGGGCACCATTTTTTCAAATGGCCATTGTCCATTAACCGTTGGGTCAATTTATTTTGTAAAGGTGCCATTGGACTGGGGATGTTATGTGCAATCCATTTATGCCATTTGTGTTCATGCATGAGCGAGTTTGGATACGATAACCTTTGACCTTAGATTTTGACCTTCCCGTTTTACTCGTGGATCAAATAATTTTGAGAATTTGTTTTGCTTTAATCTTGGCTTGATATAATTTCTACAACATATGAAAGAATTGGAGATATATTTATTTCTTGCTTTTTCTACAGCCTTGTTTTAGTTTGCAAATTTCATGTAAAATTTAATTATTTTAGACCTACACCCATGTCCAAGAATTCTATAGGGGTGTATTGTATAAAAAAAGACCTATTCAAAGTCATGATCAGAGCCTATTCACACCCTGGCTCACCACAGTTAAATAGACCTACTAATCCCCATACAATAGAATCCAGACAAATGGCATCATGGTACAAGGGTCCTGTTGCAGAAAGACATAAAATCAATTGTGAGCAGATCAAATGTTCTAAATGCACAAATCTGATTGGTTGAAACACAGAAAATTACTAGTCTGACCACGCTACGCCACTGATAGCTGGCCATTGCAGGTATTGTCTCATTATTTGGGTTTTCATATAATATGAGAGACCAATTTTTGAACATAACTTTTGTCATAATATGTAATATGAGGTACCTTGTCCATCTGTTACCATGTGTATGGTAACGGAAGGACATTTTCTTTTGTTATTTATTAATTAACGAAGAAACAATGAGTAATACAATTGTTAGCAATGGGAAGGCCTACTTGAACTTGCTTTGCACTGAAGATTGGTCTGCTCTCTAACAATTATGTGAGCCACAAAATTAAAATACTGATTTTTCGGTAACGGAAGGACATTTTCATAGGCTAAAAATAAGAAGTCATTGAAGCATAACAAATCAAATCATACAATTTTACTATTTTACGAAATGGTCATATCTCGGGAGTCAGAATAATGGATTTTAGGCTTAACTGGGGAAATATAAAACAAACACAGGATCAAACAACTTTTTCACAAAAATGTCAAATTTGTGGGGTTCAATTATGGTTATAAAGTTATTATAAAAAAACAACTAAAATTATGTAAAACTAAAATTTTCTCATTGAATTCCAAAATATAGAATTTAAGCTTGATTTGATACCAAATTTGTATCATAAAATGCTTGTAAAATTTTTGGTCAAATGTCCACTTTGGCGTGGAATTGCCCCATAGACTACTTCAAGTAGCTACATTATAGTGGTGTAAGGGGTTGGTGGGGGAAAATTCTAACGAAATCCTTGAACGTGTTGTGTCAAACGATAAACCACGTCGAGTGACTAAATTCTTCCTCCCCCCCCCCCAAAAAAAAAAGTTCCAGTAACAAAAACAACCACGTGCCTGGTTGACCTTCCCCCCCCCCCCCCCCCCCCCCCCGTTGACCGCGCCGCCCCACCGCAAGGAGTGTGACGCAATAGTAAATAGTTTTAACATCCTCCGTGCCGTCTTGTTAAAACGAATTAAAAGAGCGGTAACTGCACTTTTCAAACGATCAGGATTAGGCTTATAAAGAACTAGTACATTGTGAATTAAGCCTGTGGCGTCGCGAATTCGGTTGATTGGGGGGTAATTATTATATCAGCAATTATTAGGGCTCACTGTTTGAGCGTATTTAAAGCATCTTTGTTATTGTATCTCTCAAAAGCCGGGGGTCACGGTGCCACATCTCTCCATCTCACCCCTTCATAGCTACGCAAGTGTATAAAGTACCTTTTTGGGAATGCACGTGCCGCTGTTGGAGCATCGAATCAAATACCTTCGTACTGGACGATAAATTTGCCCTAAACACTTGTCCCCTACAATGTTACACGAGATGATAGTGATCATAAAGATATGACATAGCACCTAATACTTATTCGGTATGCACGTACGCACTCTTTGATTTAAAGAGTTGGCACATCGGTTATAAACTCTTTGCAAAGGGAACCTGACATATAGGCATATGAGATTTCCAATATTCATCAGGCAATGATTACTTTCTTGTTCTGTTTTAATGATTTGGGGCTCATCGTGCTTATAGTAATAACCATTGGTTAAATGATAGTGATTACTTATAACTATAGAAACAGATTGACATTTGATTTGTCTCAAAAAATCATAAATATAAATGTCGAAGCAAAAAGCAAGAATGAGCAGCATTCTGCAGCGTTTTATGTTGTATACGTGTATGTCTTCAAACAAGAAGATGTACAAAGATGTTTAGCTCCAAACCTTCCCCAACGACGGAAACTAAAGTCAAAATATCCCGGAATTTGTTTTGGCTCCAAATAAGCATTTCCCTGATGGCCCGGGGTAAGTAAAAATCTGTTCATGCGCCAGTAAAATTTCATAAAAATCAAATCGGTAAAAGTAAATTTTTTTAAATGACTAAGACAAAAAGTAATATTTTCTTGTTGTATAGAAGTATATTCATGCCAAACATTATCAATATTGGAAGTTTGGATTTATAAATACATTTGATTATGATAAGTAGACAGTTTATATAAGTTTTAAAAGTTTTGGGCCATTAAACATTTTGTTTCGGGCCATCAAATGGGAATGACAATTATATTACTCGCCCGACCGGACAACTAGCAAATAAAGTAAGTGTGCAGCCTTGGTATATGGGTCGATGATCAGTTGTGAATCCGGTAGTATTAATCTAAATCTCCTGTTGGATTTTCCCATAAAGTTCCAACTTCTAACATCAAAACAAGGAAGGAAATCAAACCGGATAATAAAAACGCTTGATAACACTCTTTGGAGTGTCCCGAAAATCATATTTTTAAGTGTCGCAATATTTTACAAGTTTAAAGGGGTAGTACAGGTTTGGTAAGGGTGAGCTTAGTAACCAAAAACTGCAAAATAATATTACACACTAATGGTTAAAACTCAACCATGTTCGGAAGGTATAGAAAATTACAAACGACTAATTAAAAGCCTGTTATCATTCAAAAATAGCCATAAAAACACAAGAGGTCGCTCTTTAATAAAACATAGATTTCAACAACGTGTTCATACACAATTATGCATGTGATGTCTTGTTGAAAACGATTAGATAGAAAGATCATCAACAACTATTTAAAACATCTTTTTGAAAATGTGTAGGCATTGTTAATTTTTTTTTAAATCATCAAATAAATCTGGGCCCCAGATTTATTACGATCAGATATATCTATTGATATTTCAACCGTTTCTGAACCAATTTTGATCAATAAAGTTTATTCTGCCATTAAAACTGTATGGTCTTTCAGAGTTTACACTCAGTTTTTCATTACCTCACAAACAAATTATTTCGTGCAGCGCCCTCTATACAAAAACTGAACTACCCCTTTAATATGCAGTTATAAAGTTAACAAAGAAATGATATCATGATCCGGTTAAATCCAGTGTAGCCAGCCAGCTTAAACAAAAAAGGAAAACAATAATAACGATCGATATCTGTATGATAAGGACATACTACAGATGAGGGTAGATCAGAATTAATTGCGTCGAGCTAAGTCATCAATTGCCAGTGAAATAAGCCCGACAAATTAGAAGATATATTATGGTCTATGTTCGGGACATGTAAAACAGGTTCCCTTCTGTGAACTAGCCACACGCTGACCTGTTGTTCAAGGTGCCTACAGAACTTGTTAAAGGCATTGAACCTCATTGATAATTCTCAAAATTGAGTCTGAATTTCGTGTACGGTAAAAGAACTGTGACAACTTTATTGGACACAACCTTTAAGTAAGTTTCTTTTCTCTTAAATAATATGTTTTAAACTCGTCTTAGTTCACAAAAGGGTTATATATTCAAACAAAACTTCGATAATAATTATGGTATTAATATTGCTTAAGTCACATTTTCAAAAAGCTGACCAAAATGTGAATTTGTTTAACAAGTTGTCGGAGTGCTTTGACAATGTGAATCTATCGTATAAATGAGTTGGTATTTCCAAATAGCAATATCCTTATTATTTCTTGAACCAGTTTACTTTTGATATAATCTAAAACATCCATAAACATACATATATAGTGTGCTTTCACATAACGCCCTCTTGCTTCCACTAGGGGTCAGTAAACGAATCTTTAAAATACGAATAAAGATGAAAATGCATCAAGTTAATTTTTTTTTCCCAGGGCAGCTTCTTTATATTAGTGTTGTTGCACATTTTTGCGTCTATAAAGTATTAACCCGAAGAGCGGGTACGCAACCAAAATCATTCCAACACTTTATGTCAATTGTTTGCACTCCCTTTGGATCATTCCAGTCAGTGCTACTTAAAATTGGAAGCACGCTTCACACATACCCTCAATTCCTTCCGATTGAGCAGCAATGTGAGTTAATGTAGTGCCTTGCTGAATGACAAAAGGCATCGGGTATAGTGAGACTTGAACCCACGATTCTCGCATTGAAAGACACGAATCCAACTCACAACACCTCGCAGTGCCCTAGATAGAAGACCAATAAATAAATTAATGTTAAATAGAACATGCAACATGTGACAATAATATGAAGAAAAAAAGATTTCCTGTTTTTCCACTTCGAGTAGAATTACTCATGAGGAAGATACTATGAAAAAATAAACTTGTAAAAACCACAGAACCTTGAATTGTTCATGAAACAATAGAACGTTGCTTTGTTTGGATAAATTCCCAGGGGCAGATAAATTTACATTGGCAGTCTTCCATCATGAGTGCCAGGGAACTTTTTGTATTTACTTTCTCATTTGTCTTCACTAAAATAATGCGAAAACTAAATCATGTATCAGGCAGCAATACTTTGGTCTGCGTTTAAAAGTCGATCGCTTCAACTTACGAACATTAGTCTCATTCTGTCCCTTCTTGGTTAAAGAGAGAAAGGGAGGTCTCGCGTGTATTATCTCGTATTATCTCAACGAAGGAATTACGTGAATATTGTTGCAAAACACATGCTGTAACGATTTATTCACTCCGGTAGTCTCTTTAGTTGGTTACAGTTCTCACCTCTTTTTGCACATCTCGTCAATAGTTTATTTTAGAGGCCCAGGCTTGGGAGATCTTGGGCTCAGCCCAGACCAGTTTCAATTCGCCAGGACGACTCAAATTCGTGGAAGATGGACACACGTGGTAGCAGGTGGCGGACAAATATTGCTTTGTTGGCGTGTATCGTCCTCTCCGTGAGGTTTGTATTTATTAGCGACCTATCGTACCAGGACGGTAGCCAAAGAAGCCGGAGAGTTCTCTCAACCAATACTGTCCTTTCCTACGGCTCCCATCCATCTTAGAATGGTAGACCTGCGTTCGTCTTGGAAATCATAGAGCGAACGTACAGCGATAGGACGATCTCGGTTGGGAAAACTCCCCGTCGCGTACTTCAGCGATATATTTATATTTAATTAAATTGAATTTGAATTAATTCAACCTATTTCCACATCATGAACAAATTTTTAACAAAGGATAAAAAGGAACACATATAAACAAAGAGGTAACAATACATGTACATTGTGAAAACGTTGGGGTTATGAAAAGTCATATTTTACTTAAATAGCATAGAGTTGGTCCACTATTTTATATCATTGTACGTGAGATTGATGACTGCCCATAAACAGCACGATCATTGAGCTTTTCTCTAGTATAATAGGAATGTATATCAATACTACGATTGAATAAGAGTAAAAGTTTGCAGGCTATACATCTTTAACCTAATTTATAAATACATACTAACACCAAAGTTGTAATTAGTTGTAATTTTGTGGTACAAATTCACAAAGTATATTAAAAACGCCAATATTTCTTGATATACGGATGCAAAACTAATTAATTTGACTTTTCCATTTCATATTTTCACTCATTCCAAGAAATGTCTTAACCCTAAGGAGCTTATAATTGTAATGATGTTCAATAATATTCTTTTTGCCAAAATAATAAAAACATTTTCTAAATATGTAAAATTAATTTAATTTACGAGAACCATTCATAAACCTTAATTTTCCCTATGCATAGTCGTTTCTAAATAATGTAAATCCTTTTCACTAAGACACATATTTGTATCGTCAGCGAAAAGAAGTAATGGTAAAACATCAGAAAATAAGTGTAAGTCATTTATATAAATTTAAAAAATAGGTCCTAAAATTGATCCTTGGGGGACACTACAACATACATTCTAAAATTGAGATTGACTTGATAAAAAAAACCTAACCCTTAACCCTAATATTCTGGTAAAGCCAGTATGCCTTCCCCCTCCCCTCCCCACCCTCTGCAATTTGTTTCATATTGCTCGAGGAAGCGTAAAAATTATGCTCCGCCGCTTCGTTACTTTTTTGTTTTGAGCCTTGTGCATCTTTAAAACAACTTTGTCTACAATCGGACCTACCTTTACAAAGTCACGAGATCTTTTCCTTTGCATGTCAACCAGAAAATTGCTAATTTTCGTGATTTGTGTACAAAACGTATGAAATATATTTTGTCCTAAATACAAATAAAGCATTGGATGTTTGCTCTTCTTTTCGTTTCAGGTGTTTGTTTTGGCATGTTTAGAGGTGAAAATAGTTCAAATATAGTAGGGAACGTTAAAAAAAACAAGAAATACATAATAAATTATCAAAACGATAGAAAACATGAGGAATAACATGGCGCTTTCAAATATTTTGGTTGTATTATTATTTCAAATGTTCTTAGAATAAATCAATGGATGATTATCAAAATGATTTGATGTATGGGCAAAAATGTAAATGCTGTGACCATATTTGCACGAATTAACATAAATATGCAAATTAGTAAATATTTCAAAAAAGTGAAATTACCATAGTATTAAATACACTTACTTAACATGCCATAGAAAGACCTCAAATAGCCCGGCCTTTTTATGGTTAAGTAAAAATATGACAGAGGAGGTTACATAATAAACAATTAGTACTTTTAACAACATAGTAACTGACAATATCTTGAGTGAAGTGTCTGCTGAAGAAGTTAAAAAGTGTCTTGATGAAACAACCCGCAATAAGGCTACTGGTCTTGATGCCATTCCATCTTGTATTTTGAAAGACCCCTCTTTAAAGGAGGTGATGCGAGTAATCCTATGAACTATAGGCCCATATCCGTACTGCCTGTACTTTCGAAAATTCTAGAAAAAGTTGTTTTTAAACAAGTCTATAGCTATTTAAATGAAAATGACTTGTTAATTAAAAATCAATATGGCTTTCGTCCAAAATTTTCATCCGAATTGGCATTATTGAATTTGACGGAAAACATTAGTAAGTCCATAGATGGTGTGCAAGTTGTTGGTTTGGTGACTTTAGATCTTGAAAAGGCATTCGATATGGTGCCCCATGATATATTGATTGAAAAATTAGTGTATTGTGGGTTCCAGGATGAAGCAATACGATGGTTTAAAGATTATTTCAATCTCAGAAAACAGTTAACTGTTATCAATGGAAATGAATCAAAAGAAAATGAAGTACATTGTGGTGTCCCTCAGGGAAGTATTCTGGGGCCACTTATGTTTATTATATACATGAATGATTTACCCAGTGTATTGAAGCATTGTAAAGTATCTTTATACGCCGATGACACTTGTATATATTTTGCATCAAATGATCCTGCAGAACTAGAAAATATGATAAATGATGATTTATCATCTATCTATAATTGGCTGTTGCATAACAAACTCATGTTAAATGTCAACAAATGTAAATGTATGCTTATAGGTACACATTGTAAACGTAAACGTTTTGAAAATGTTAATATCAAAATTGATAATTCCATTTTGATTAAAGTCGATCAATGTAAGTATCTTGGTATAGTAATTGATACAAACTTCCAATGGAAACCGCAAGTTGATAATGTAAAAACGAAAGTACTTCGTAACGTTTATGTCCTTAGAAGGGCGAGGCCATACATTGATCAAAGCACGGCATTGTTACTATATAATACGATGGTCCGACCACACTTTGAATACTGTAGCACAATATGGATGAAGCCCACTACTTGTCAAACAAAAAGACTTCAGACCATTCAAAATAGAGCCCTGAGAATAGTACTTAAAGTAGATTACCGCTTTAGTAGACAGAGGTTGTTTCAAATGTTACAAGTTGAATGCTTATGCGCCAAAGTGAAGAAAGACCTTGTTATTCTTCTTTTTAAGCTCCAACATAATTTATTGCCCGACGTTCTTTCATTTGAAATTAACTATAAAGTATTCAATTATGGACTTAGAAACACTTAACGTACAATCCAACTTCCAAAGCCCCAAACAAACTTTTGTAAAAACAGTACGATTTATTTAGCATCGAAATTATTCAATAACCTTCCACAAAATGTTAGACTTGAAAACAGATTATCTTTATTTGTAAAACATATTTCTTTCCCCCTTGAATTGTAACCACTTGTTTTAATAGTAATCACGTTTCCCATCAAGCAGTAATTAATCACGACTTCTGGGATCTTTCAGACCTTTATGATTATCAAATTGTACTGCAATTTTGTTTGTTTGTTATTTAAATAAGTTTCTTTATTGTATTTTAATGTATGTTTAATTTTTGTATTTCTGTAAAAAAATATATTTTGTTTAATTTGTTTTCTGTATTTTGTATGTATATACGGACTTGCTGAAAAACAGCCTGAAGGTTGATAGCGAGTTTGTATTGCCGTGTTTAAATAAATAAAACAAACAAACAAACAAACAAAATGTATACCGGGAAATTTGTCATTCTTTGTTAAAAACAAGCAACTTTTATTTTTTTATTTTCTGTAACTGGTTTTACAATTAAACTGTAGAATGCGTTTCTTAAAATATCTGTTCACATTCTCTTCAAGATTAGCATTTAAATGGACCAAATGTTGGCCTACATTTATACAATATTCATTTAATCCATTTGCAACATCGTATTTATCATTCATAAATTATCATTTTCACCGAAGTGTACATTATCAACATCAAAACTACTCTCCCTGTTAGTATAATAATCAATCATTAATAAGTTTACAAGTCTTATCTAAATTATTCTTAAATAACATCATTAAAGTGTTTAGTATAACAATTACTTATTATTTATAAATCACCTCATTATTATTTTTCTGCTCGTTTAAAAAATATATTTGTTCTATAATCGAATTCTCTTTCTATACATACGTTTAAATTGTACATCAAACCAAGGATGTTGTGATCATACAAATCAACAATAATGTTCATAGAATTTTCATACAACGTATCATCGATCATCGTTTCTATTTGCAATTATGAAAGACAAAAATGTTCCTTTGATAATTCCTGTACAAATATATATATTTTATATTGTTATAATTAATTTGTCTTTTTAACATTTTTCTTTGAGTTATAATTGGTACTGAATAATTAAAAGTACAAACGATTGGGAATTGACAAGATACATCAGACATAATGGAACCAAATATTAGCAAATATATTATCAATTTAAGTTACAGTTGTTTACGTTATTCTAGAAGGACGAATAAAAAGCCGGTGTAAATAAACTAACGTTATAATGTCTAAAACGTGATTAACATAATCAAAAATTACTCATCTTTACTCATCAGTATTATAATATTCCATGCAATATTCTTGGGATATTTTGTTCGAATTTCGATAAATTATAAGTAAAATAGTCACATGCGAATTATTCTGGTTAAATAATGCCTTCTTTTTGTTTCCCGCTCATTTACTTGAGCGCAGAGTGCCAGGTGATGTCGTCACACTCGTTTTGCCTTAGGCAGTAATGATTTCAAAAAACACCGACTTTTGGTTTTTGGTAGGCTGGCTGTTGTCTTGGCGACCGATCAATCACACGTATTTTTTATTATTTTTTGTTTTCCTTGAATCAAGCTGCCTATGGCAACGATGAGCTGTGACACCATACTTCGTTGCTTTATTGTTTCGCATGTAACTTTGTACTCCACGCTTACTCTATTTGGTAAATATATTGACCGATATCGCACTTACCGCAATCTACTGTATATACCTTTGCTTTGATGCATGTTACTCTTTAAGTTGTTTTGAAAAGGCAATTCCTTTCATGAAACGATTAGCGACGTCTCCTTTTTTTTTTTTTTTTTTTTTTTTCTCTTTTTACTTTTGTTGAAATCAGGTCAGTTCTTTCTATGGGTCGTCCTTAATTTGAAATTATTGATGCTTTTGAAAATTGTTATCGCATATTATACTCTTTATTATAGTTACGATATATTCGTTTTGTTTTGAATTATTAGTATTATGTTATTTTGCCATTATACTTAACTTATTTACTTTGATTTTGTATTTTCGCGCAATATTTCATCTTTTTAGCAACGATTTTCGTTCAACAATTATATATCTTCCAATGGGTGCCTCGCTATTATCATACTGCACCGTCATTATATTGTTTCCTCTCGCTCGTTTGTTATGCCAACAGCGTCTCAATGTGTGTTCTTGTCTATTTTGTATTCGTGTTTTGTGTCTCCCTTCTTACCAACTGCAAGTGGTGGTCTTTATTATCCTTTCTTGAGCTCTATGTCTGCACCGATGTTTTCTTCTTTTCTTTTAAGTCATTGTTCAAGCGCTGCGAACTGTATATTGATTATGATAGGCTATTTGGTTTTGGTTACTCAGATTTTTTTGTACAGTTATGATGGCTAATTTAGATCACCACTTACCTTTTGAGTCTGTGGGCGACGATGACCTTTTTGATGTATTAAGACCCATTCAAGCTAACAATCATTTTTTTTGTTAATCATACAGGAACCTTTGATGAAACTGTTATTGAAAATATAAACTCATCTTCTGAAGAGTTGAACTTGAATTTAGATCACGATGATCCAGCACAATATTCTTTTACAAAGTATATAACAAATACACAGTTTTATAATATTATTAAAGATTTTAATAATGATACATTCTCCTTATTCTCCTTATTGCACTTAAATATACGAAGTTTGAATAAACATTTTGATGAGTTGCAATCATTTTTAGATACCCCTTCTAATAAACAGCTTTCTTTAATTGGACTAACTGAAACTTGGTTATCCCATGATTCTAACTTACCCTTTCTAATTGATGAATATGATTTTGTTTTTAAAAATAGGCAAGGGAGAGTCGGCGGTGGCGTCGCCTTATATGTGCTTAAATCTTTGAATTATGTTTTGCATGATAATATATCAATAATTAATAATGTTCTTGAGACTCTTTTTATTGAAATTATGAATCCTGGAGGTAAAAATATTATAGTCGGAGTTACTTATCGACCCCCTAATTGTAACCCTAGAGAATTTTTGACGCAATTATCCGACTTATTGCGAAGTCCAGTGTTTATAAATAAGGATGTTTTTTTAATGGGGGACTTTAATATAAATTTATTAAATCATGAAAATAATGTGTCCCAAGAATTTCTCGAGACCCTCCTCTCTGCATCTTTTTTACCTCTTATTTCTAAGCCCACTCGTTGACAAACTCCTCTTCCTCCTTAATAGATAACATATTTTCAAATGTCATCCCCCACCCTGACTCTTATATTGTTCTTTCAGACATAACTGACCATTATCCTATTGTGACACATTATACACAGAAAGGTTAAAAATTAAATATACATCTTATAAAAATATTTTGACTAAGATTATTCGTTTGGAAAAGAAAGGGTATTTTGAAAATATGTTGGCTTTGTATAAACATGATATGAAAAATACTTGGAAAATGATTAAACAGGCAATGAATGTTACTAATAATAAATCTGACATAACAAAAATTTAGTTTAATGATGAGATTGTTGAGGATCCTAGGGATATAGTAAATATTTTAAATGATTACTTTTCTTCGATTGGTGAAAATCTTGCTGATAATATTCCCGCATCAAATAAGCATTTTGCTGATTTTTTGGGCCAGCCCAATTCAAACTCTATATTTTTTGTTCCTATTCACAGATATGAAATTTTAGATATTGTTTCGAGATTTGATTCTAAGAAAAGTTCTGGCCATGATGAAATTAATAATTTTATTTTAAAGGGCATTATACCTTCTGTTGTGGATCCTCTCGTTCATATTTTTAACTTGTCTTTATTATATGACCAGGTACCAAACTCTATGAAAATTGCCAAAGTAATTCCTTTGTTTAAAAAGGGCGATAAATTAGATGTAAATAATTATCGACCGATTTCCTTATTATCCTCTTTTTCAAAAATGTTAGAAAAGATAATATATTCTCGTACAGTATCCTTTTTAAAAAATAACAATATTTTTTTCTAGTCTCCAATTTGGTTTTAGGGAAAAACACAATACTGTACACGCATTATTGTCCTTTATTGAGAAGGTAGCTCATGCAATCGACAAATCGTCTCATACGATAGGCATTTTCCTGGACTTCTCCAAGGCCTTCGACACGATTAACCACGATATTTTACTTTATAAACTTTCACATTATGGTATACGTGGGTTGGCCTTGGAGTGGTTCAGGAGCTATCTTTCAGACAGAAGGCAGTATGTATTTTTAAATGATAACTCTTCAGCTCCCCGTAATATAAATTGTGGTGTTCCACAAGGTAGTATATTAGGCCCACTTTTATTTATTTTATATATTAATGACTTCTGTCGATCGTCCGAAATTTTGTCATTCGTACTTTTTGCTGATGATACAAATTTGTTTTTTTCTCATATGGATTCTCATAGATTAGTTGAAATTATTAATATTGAATTGAGTCATATTTTATCATGGATTAGAGCGAACAAATTATCATTGAATCTCCAGAAAACGGAATATATGTTGTTTAGTAAATCTATAGATTCTTCGTTACCGGCTAACATAGTTTTTGAAAACACCCCATTGGAGCGTGTTTCATTCATTAAATTTCTGGGTGTAACGGTTGATAGTAACTTTTCTTGGAAACATCATATTGATGATATTTGTAAAACTATTTCTCGTAATATTGGTATTATTTATAAAGTAAAAACATGTCTTCCTTTTAATTATTTTAATTATGCTTTATAGTTCTTTGATACTCCCATACTTAAATTATGGTCTTTTAGTTTGAAGAAACACACATGAAACTTTATTAGATAAAGTGTTGTTATTACAAAAGAAGGTTATTCGTATTATTTGTAATTCCCCTTTCGCTCCCATACTGACTCTTTATTTTTTGAAAATAAGATACTGAAGGTAAAAGACCTATTTTTATTTCAACTTGGTCAATTTATGTATAATTATAATAATAACATGCTACCATCTGTTTTTCAAGAAATCAGTTCATAATTATCCAACTAGACATTCTGAAGAATTTCATTTACCTCTCTTGCGGACCCTACTTGCTCAAAATACATTTATATATGTAGGTCATAAATTATAGAATTCTTTAAGTAATGAAATAAAAAATGCTCCATTGATTAATATCTTTTAGAAAAAATTTAAATTGTTTTTATTACAAACTTATAAACATCATTGAATTATATCTCCCATTTACTCTTATTTCGTGCTTACGTCATCCTTAAACAAGGTCATTCTTTACTCGCGGACTAAAAATGTAATCTGATATTATATATTGTGCCTTCTCATGTATTGTTCCAGGGGCGTCGATCACGGGGGGGATGGGGGGATATATTCCCCCAATATTTGAGGTGGGGGGTGGCCTGTATTATCATCCCCCCAATATTTGGGAGGGTACAAAACAAAACAAAAAGTATACTGGCGCATGTAATTGTGGAAGAGGCTACTATCGTATGTCTTATGTTACAAAGTCCTTACTCAATCCTCCATAAGCAAAAGAAGTGCGATCCGCCCTTTAGTTTTCTGCAAACTTGATTTCATTAATTGTGTTTATCTATAACACGGTAACTCAGACACAAGTTTATAAAACGTGAAATTGATGCCTTAGGTATGCTCCAGATTGCACAATTTCAAGCCCCAAAATGCAAAAGCTTCCTACCGTGGGAGGGGGGACACCCCCCTCCCACACCCCCCCCCCCCCCCACCCAGGCGCGGATCTACGGGGGGGGGGGGGGGGGGTTAGGGGGTTTAACACCCCCCCCCCTTGAGCTGCCAAGTGAAAATGTGATGTGCATAGACAAACGCCATCATGGGTTTAAACCCCCCCCCCCCCCTTGGGCTGCCAAGTGAAAGTGTGATGTGCATAGAAAAACGCCATCATTGTGTCCAGACCCACACAGTATCCGTATCGTCATTGGGTCAACCCCCCCCCCCCCCCCCCCTTAGCAAAATAGCCCCAAAAAAATCGCCTCGCCGTTACGCGGCTCGTGGACGATGCTCCGCATCGTCATTAGGTCAACCCCCCCCCCCCCCCCCTTAGCAAAATAGCCCCAAAAAAAATCGCCTCGCCGCTACGCGGCTCCTGGACGATGCTCCGTATCGTCACATTGGGTCAAACCCCCTGATCATCCCCCCAACCATGAGAAGAAATCGACGCCCTTGCATTGTTCCATTCTATTATGCGCAAGTCTTTTTCCTTATTTTCACTTGAACCCCACTTGCAGCTTATCTTTTACATACATTTGTACCTCCGATCTCTCACTTCCTTTTGGCAGTGTCTCATTGTTTGTATTGTGTGCGTCTTCTCCTATTTGTGTCATGTAAAGTTCTCTCTTGTCTCATGTTGGTCTCTGTTGGCATCCCCTTTTCCCCCTTTTTCCTCTCTATATTTGTTTATGTTGTTGTAGTCTAGAATGTGTTAATTTAAATGTACAATATACCTAACTATTATTTGAGGAGTCCACAATTGTACAAGCATTGCTTTTTAGTGGACCCCTCTTGTTTCCAATATGTATATCACTATTTTGTGCAAATTATCATTATTCATTTGTAATGTTTTGTTGGAAGCAAGAATAAATTGAAATTGAAAAAAAATTGAAATAATTTCCCTTTTAATAATTATACAGTCTTTATGTTAAACATGTATTTTTTCAATTGTTTCTCTAAAAATGTGATTCGATTGATAAACTGATTTTCAGCAGGGTTGCACTAATCTGTAGTAAGACTTTTGCCGGGTTTAAGAATTTCAACAAAATAATGTTCACAATTATCATTAAAGAGATCCATAAACCTGTCCCGGAAAAACAGGGGCTGCTGTCTATTTAGAAGGCATGTTGTAGCAAAACCAATCAGTCCTTTGTGAAAATTGAACCAAAATCCCTTGGAGCTTTCACAATTCACTTGCATCGTGTTGTTTGGCGTAACCCTATAGAAGAAATGAAGAATGACGTGGTTTTTTATTTATCAAATGATGCCCTAATTATGGAGATCATTATGATTGAACTTTAGAGCGTCTGAAGATCCTTTGACCGAGGTTAAGGGTATCCGAATTCGGATACTTCGGATACAAAATGATACATTGATTTATTTCTGTTTTACTATTCCTTTACTATGAAAATCTAATATATCATTCTCAATAATCTTTGCATATGATAATAATAATACTTATAATAATGGTGGCTACTTAGATAGCGCACATTCCGACTTTCGACGCTCGCGGCGCATTACATGATAATGGCAACATAATTAAGGCCTCAAAATCATCTTCGGGCGAAAATATAAATTCAATGAATCACTAAAAAAAATACTTAAAGGGGTAGTTCAGTTTTGGTATAGAGGGCGCTGCACACATTGTGTGTGTGTGTGAGATAATGAAAAACTGAGTGTACAATTTGAAAGAGCATATAATTTACTGGCAGAATAGACTTTATTTGATCAAAATTGGTTCAGAAACGGCTGAAATATCAATAAATACATCCAATCGGAATATATCTGCGCCCCAGAATTATTCGCTGATTTTTTAAAAAATTTAGAAAATTCTTACACTTTTCAATGTAAAAACAAAAACATTTTTTTAGATAGTTGTTGATGAGCGAATTATTCGCTGATTTTTTTTTTTTATTTGAAAATGCTTACACTTTTTCAAAATAAAATGTAAAAAAAGGTTTTTAACCCCGTTATTGTTCCAAAACGCGGTAAGATTACGCGCCGCTGCTTAGTAACCTTTTTCTTTTGGAACTTGCAAATATTTTAAAACAAACATTTTGAAAATCGAACCTACCGTTACGAAGTCACGTGACCTTTTGTCTATGTATGTCAGCCCGAAAATCGCTCAATTTCGTGACTTGTGTACAAAACATATGGAAATATCAGTTTTCGTAAAAGGCGGTATATCATTGGTTATTTGGTCTTGTTATCATTTTATATGTTTGTTTTGGGGTTCAAAATAGTTGAATTATAGTTAGAAATAAAATAAACAACAAAAACAATAAAATACATAAGTAAAAAAAAAAAGAAATACATAAGAAATTATAATAACAATAGAAAACATAAGGAAGAACCTGGCTCTTCCAAATGTTTTTGTCGTATTATTATTACAAATGCTCTGAAGAATACAAGTAGTGAAAACAAGAATTTAATTATGATTTATGGGTAAAAATATGAATTGTATGACCTTATTTGCATAAATTACCATAAATATGCAAATTAATGAATTTTTCAACAAATTAAAATAACCATTGTATTATATACACTTCACTTATCATGCGTGCAATTGTTCACGGTGATCGGCCTCTCCGCGGCCGAGATCCTAAGGGGGGCCATAATGCCCCCCTCCCCCACCGGCCGACTAGGAAGACCTCAAATATTTAGAAAATGCTTACACTTTTCAAATATAAAAAAAAGTTTTCAAATAGGCGTTGATGATCTCTCTATTTAATTATTATTTCAACAAAACATCACATGCATAATTTTGTATAAAAAATGCTTGAAACCAATGCTTTTTTAGAAAGCGCCCTCTTGTGTTTTAATGGTTTTTTTGGATAATAACAGCCATGTTACAACTGCTGGTTAACTGTTATACCTGTTAGTTTGTAATGTCATTGTGCAGGTTTTGGTTACTAAAGCTCAGCCTTACCAAAACTGTACTACCCTTTTAAATCATCTCTTATTAAATGTTCAATATTTTGTTGTATGCCTAGTCAAATTCTTGCTTTTGACTTCATCTTAGACCAACAAGTTTATAACCATTACAAAAAGTATTTTGCGTCAAATCATTGTATATCCATTTTTCATGAGGGCAATAATCAAAGTATCATTAAGTGAGCACAACACATTTAAAATGTCTTAATCATTTCAATGTAAACTTCTGCAAGTAAAATGTTTAAAGTGACGCCTGTAAAGTGTCTAACTCCACGAAAAAAACTTGGAGCCTCCTCGTTTCTCTTCTGCCGTGTTGTTTAGCTTATGGTAAGAGAAGAATAAAATAGGGTTAGATTTTTTCAAATGTCCCTTTAGTATGAAGATAATTATCATTGAAAATCATTATTTGAAAAGCGTTGCCAACGCTTTTCAAAAAAAGTACAATTGTCCTAGCTGAATACGTCCGGCCAGCTAGCTAGCGTGGGAAACATTCCGCCCGATTGAACTTTGAGCCGAGTGAGCGCAAATTCCATGAATTCTTCACCGTCTGTAAACTTGCACGGGTGCGGATATCGTCAACGGATGAATATTACTGCTAAAAATGTACGATAGGCCATCAGTATTCGGTGATAAAATATGAACTCAATATTCGCTTTTTTCACTAGGTAAACAGTGTTCGTTTTCTTTCAAACTTTCACAAATCTTTCAATCGTATTTTACAATGATATTGATGTAGGATTGAAGTCTCAAATGTCTCTTTCGGCAGAATTTTACACTTTAACACAAAAATAATAATTGTTGACAAACGTTGAAAACTGCACCTGTAAAGTGTTCAAGTGTTCAAGTGTTCAAGTGTTCAAGTGTTCAAGTGTCCAAGTGTCCAAGTGTCCAAGTGTCCAAGTGTTCAAGTGTACAATTGTACAAGTGTACAAGTGTACAAGTGTTCAAGTACTTGAACACTTGTACACGTGTACACCTGTACACTTGAACACTTGAACACTTGAACACTTGAACACTTGCACACTTGAACACTTGAACACTTGAACACTTGAACACTTGAACAATTGAACACTTGAACACTTGAACACTTGAACACTAGTGTTCAAGTAACAAGTAACAAGCCTTGTATCATTACAAAGATCTGTTAAAACACAAGAGGGCGCTTTCTAAAAAAAGGCATTGGTTTAAACCAGTTGTAATATTTAAAAAAATGTGCATGTGATGATTAATAAAATCATCAAAAACTATTTTAAACCTCTTTTGTAAATTTTTCAAAAAGGAGTAGCATTTTTCATTTAGTTTTGCTTATAGTAAATCATTGAATAAACCTGGGGGCCCCATGTTTATTCCGATCGGATATATTCATTGATATTTCAGCTGTTTCTGAAGTGCTTTTGATCAAATAAAGTTTATTATGTCATTACAATTGTATGCTCTTTCAAATTTGACACTCAGTTTTTCATTACCTCATACAAAAACTATTTTTTGAAGCGCAATCTCTTTACCAAAACTGAACTACCCCTTAAATAATGTAATAAGTAATATTGTAATACAAATACATCCGTTTCTTGTTTTGTTGAATAGTAAACTGTCTTCCGCCGATCAGCCGTGCGGTGGAGTCATCGATGCTGGATCCGGAGTCATTCGGTCTCCAAACTATCCGAACACGTATCCGTCATCGGCTTCATGTACCTGGACAGTACTAACCGGGGAGGAGTACGATATCCGGATCGAGTTCAAGGTTTTGAATTGCAGGTAACAATATGGCATTGCTATTACAAATAGTATGAACAATCACAGTGAGAGTGCCGTGGTATATTAGTTCGGGCCTTAGAATACAATACGAGTGTCGTGGGTTCGATTCCCTATCACAGCACGTGTGTCCTTCAATCACACTTCAAAAGAAAGGTTCTAGGACTACTACCCCCTGGACAACCACCCCCCGGACGATTACCCCCCGGACAACTACCCCCTAGGACAATTACCCCCCGGACAACTACCACCCGGACAATTACCCCCCTAGGACAATTACCCCCCAAGACAATTACCCCCCAAGACAACTACCCCCCAAGACAATTACCCCCCGAGACAATTACCCCCCGAGACAATTACCCCCCAAGACAATTACCCCCAAGACAACTACCCCCCAAGACAACTACCCCCCGGACAATTACCCCCCGGACAACTACCCCCCGGACAATTACCCCCCGGACAACTACCCCCCGGACAATTACCCCCCGGACAACCAGTTTTGGAAACGCCCCCCTCTTAAAAAATGAAATGGAAGTTCTTATTACCAATCATGTGAAAGAATATGTTTTTACTAATCCGGGATGATACAAATTTTGCCTGGAAACCGCCGACTAATTGATATATTTGGTAAATTATCAAATCGTTCCGCTGCGGATAGATATCGCCAAAGCGGAATCGCGCATACGCTACTTGCATTATTGACCAGGTGCGATCGCTATACGGGCTTGTCCCCAGCTTGTCGATACTCCAGTCCAGCGCTAGCGGCGCGGACAGGTGCGAACGGGCATGTGGATTTATACATTTCACGGACGGGCCGATATTTCTGCATTTAACGCATCGTTAGGTTCGGATTTTACCACACAAGCCCTTTTTAGATACTTATTCAACAATATTGATAAATTATAAATGTTTTCTGTAACTTTCTCAAAACTGTTATTTATCTTTAAAATGCATACATTATGTATGTTTGATTCCATAGCTTGAACTACGTATCATATAATATTACTGTTTATTACCTGACTTAGTAAAATAAACCTACATGAGCTGCCATGTAATATTTTTGGATATTACATGGCACTGTTACAAGGCAATTCAGATGATACAACAGCAGCTGTTAACTTTGCTGTCGGGAAAATCATGGAATGTTCACCTCGGGATTTTAAATGCTATTTCGTGAAGAAAATTTACTCAATCGCATTTAAAATCCCTTGGGAGTGGAAAATTCCGTTCTTTTCCCTCCAACACCAGTTAACAACTTTATACTATGATATGCACCAAATCGCTCCACTACCTCGCAGTTGTGCCCCCCCCCCCCCCCCCCCCCCCCCCCCCCCATCCGTTCACCCTCGCTACGCGACTGGAAGATGACTTGGGGTAATTGTCTTGGGGGTAATTGTCTTGGGGTAATTGTCTTGGGGGTAATTGTCGGGGGGTAGTTGTCCGGGGGGTAGTTGTCCGGGGGGTAATTGTCCGGGGGGTAATTGTCCGGGGGGTAGTTGTCCGGGGGGTAATTGTCCGGGGGTAATTGTCCGGGGGGTAGTTGTCCGGGGGTAGTTGTCCGGGGGGTAATTGTCTTGTGGGGTAGTTGTCTTGGGGGTAATTGTCTTGGGGGGTAATTGTCTTGGGGGATAATTGTATCGGGGGTAATTGTCTTGGGGGGTAGTTGTCCTGGGGGGTAATTGTCTTGGGGGGTAATTGTCTTGGGGGGTAATTGTCTCGGGGGGTAATTGTCTTGGGGGGTAGTTGTCTTGGGGGGTAATTGTCTTGGGGGGTAATTGTCCTAGGGGGGTAATTGTCCGGGTGGTAGTTGTCCGGGGGGTAATTGTCCTAGGGGGGTAGTTGTCCGGGGGGTAATCGTCCGGGGGGGTGGTTGTCCAGGGGGTAGTAGTCCGGACACGCAAAAGAAACTGTAGTAAGTTGGTACCTCGCAGGTATAATATATTTCTTAAAATGATCGATGCGCCTAAAAGGCAGCTCGACCACAGCAATCTCGCCAGAGTAACAATATACATGACAGCATAATACGCCTTAAAATAGAATTTCTAGAATTTATTTAATATTTATTCATTTATTTTGGTATACATTTCAAACTGATCAGCAGCTGCGGCAGTGCTGAAAGGATCAGTGTACATTGAACATCAAAATAGTATATAGTATATATGTTAATTTAACACCCTCGGGTGTTAATTTAACACCCTCGTTTTTGCAGTGTACACAATTTACAAAAGTAAATCACTATAAAATAAACAAAGCTACACTACGCAAAGAACAAATATCAACTCATTGTGCATAATTGCTAATCTATAAGTGATATAAAGTAATTCATAATTAAAACTGTTCTAAGTTATTAATCACCAAGCAATTAATTCATTATAATATATTCATCATTTATACCTATCAGCTGAATACCTATTGTGAAATCATTATTATATAAGAGCAAGACTATTCTAATCATATTGATATTTCAATTAAAATTAATTAAGCATAATTTAGAAATGAATAATTATGTACGTATTACAAGTTTAATATCAATATTTTACCAAAATTCAAGGTAACAAACTGCAAGTTTATGAGTATTTGTCATATTACATGAATAAAGAAACAATCTAAGTCTATAATATTATCATCTAAACTATCGTTTAACTATACATGGAATAAATAAGACCAGTACCTAATTATTGCGTCCCGGTTTTTGATGAAAATATAACTCAAGAGCAAATATTAGATTTAGAACGAATTCTAAAGAGAATCCTCAGAATAATATTGGGAGGTGACTATATAACATATGCCACTTTTGCTCTTTCATTGTGCAATTAACTACATTGGAAGCAAGAAGAAAAAAAAAAGAACAGTTTATATAATACATGTATCTTTAGAAAACACCCTGTTTTAATGATTGGTTACCAATTAAAAAAAAGAAAATAGTGTTCTTCCTTACCTTGCTCATATTTTAAACAATGTATAATTCAATTTTGGTATAATCATTTTCTTTTCTTATGTACAATTGTGTATGTTGCTGTTTGCATATTACTCATTACTTTTTAAACTTTACAACTTTTAACATGTATCATGCACTTTGCAAATGTAACAAATGTACAATTCAGCATTTGGCTGCCAACTATTTAATTAATAAACTCTTTTTAAATTCAATTCAATTCAACACAAATATTTAATTAAATTATACCAAGCAATGCAAATCATTACTAACAAAACACAATCCAACCAAATTCATGGTTTTAATGTTCGTGCCAAATAGAGGATAATTGATTTACGATATCTTTCTGTGTTACATTTAATTGTACACAATCCCGACATGTTTCGTAATTGTCTTGTACATGTACTAGCTTTGGTTGGAGGGAGTAAGTGCCTATGTTTTGGAGATTGCAACATTTTTGTGCCAAAATTAATCAACAATGTGTTTCTACGTAAATAGAGTGATGGTAGCTTACAGATAGATAGCCCATTCTGGTATGTGCTGATCCATTATTATTATTATTATCATTACATATGTTTCCGTACATGTATTGATGCCAGAATGATTTGGGTCGTCATTTAAATAGTCTAGTGGGTAGAAGGGGTGTTCGTGCACCCCGATAAGTCAATGTTTAACATAGCTCACTAAATGTTAAAAAATGCGTAGAAAACGATCAGCTATGTTAACAAGGCCAAAAAGTGTCCCATATGGGACATATCAATTTTATGCAAATTTATGCAAATTATGGTGTCAAATATAATTGTCATATTTCATCTCTTAATTTAGAGAAATTAACAAATAATGTGTCTATTCCTAAGTTCTAAGGGTAAAGGATTGTAATAAAACCATTTTTGAAGTAACCAGTTGGTTACATAACGTCATAATATGCAAATTAGCTGAAAATTTGAATAAATGCTATATTTTCATTGCATATTATGATGATTATTCATATTTTTACCCCTAATCTGCAACTTGAATGAACATTTTACTATCATAAAAACTGTGTGGGATATATTCAAATATGATGACGAAATTTGATCTGCTCTACTTACCGTTTTATGCAAATTTATGCAAATTATTGACGCCATTACATGTTTTACAGGAAGAATTGATTTTCACGATACTCAACCAATATTGCAAATAATTTAGTGTTAAATGCGTCCACACATGGTTTTGAGGGTAACAAATCATGATAAACTTAGTCTTGAGGTGATCAGAGGATAATATGCAAATTAGGGCCAAAATTAGCATAAAATCCAAATTATGCATAAACTTACTATTGTAAGACTTACTTCCTACTAAAATCAAATTCGTATTAATGTATGCACAACATGAATTATGCTCACATTTTTACTTGTCCTTCTTATTGATTCATGCAAATGTATGCAAAATGTTGTCGCAATTTCATATATTACAAATTAATAATGCGGCTAACTGTGCATTTAAATAGTCTACACACAATATTTGCAGTGTCAAGAATCATAACTTGACCGTCAAAAATCATGATTACCTTTATCTTGAAGTGACCAGATGATTCTCTAAATTTATGACGTCATATGCAAATTACGGCCAAAATTAGCATAAAATCACTGTGTTGTATATATAATGACTTATATTTGACATATTTGGCTGCTAGTGAATCAAAAGTGGGTTTCAGTTGTTTAGGATAGGGTTTAAATAATTGGATGGGCAAATAATGCGTAATCGTAATTGATTTGAGTGGCAGCTCGCTCAGGTGAGGCACATGTGCAGGCTGGAAAACGTCTAAGGCCTCAGTGATGCATATTGGCATTGAACATGCGAACTCCTGTACAACGGTTGTTGAGGGTATTCCAATCTTATAGTGTGGAGGTCGGGGTCTGCTTCTAGTCGTCCTTCTTTGCGTTGGGGCGTGAAACCACATACAGATTTGCAAGAGCACAGATCAACGTTGATGACCCTGTTGTGCTCTGGGTGAGGATATGTTGGGGTGATCGAGGTCTTGGATGGCCTTGGTCATTAGTATGTGTAGTGCACCTTGTAGAGGGCCATCATTGAGATGCCGGTGAGTTCTGGCAAATCGGTTGGGGTGGGTCTTAGGCATCCTGTGATTATTGTCATGGTCTCATTAAACGAGACATCCAGTTTGCATGAATATTTGCTCGGCACCAAGCTGGGGCAGCATACTCGGCAGCACTGTAGACCATAGCAAGGGCGCCGATTCTGAGTATGGATTTTCGAACCCGAAGTGGAAGTAGAGCCTGCAAGGCGACAGAGGAGGTTGGTCCTTAAAGAAGCTTTACCACGTAGGGGTTCAAGAGTGATTGTACTTCAACTGTGTGTGCAGTTTTTCATCCCTATGCATGCTTCAGAGGGATTGTAGGGCAAGGGAGACTGGTTTACATTGACTATTATGAACATTTACCACATTGGGAATGAATACCTTGGACTTGCCCAGAGAGAGATGGGAGAAGACAGTTCAAGGAGCTGATATCAACCACGCTTGCAGACTGACCTGGAATACACCCTCCCCTCTTACCAACACAAATTTCTACAAACCAAAGCAGTTGCTAACTATAATTGTTACGGTCTCAAAGTCCGCCACCTTCTGCACACTCCAGAATTAACCAAAGCAGTAAAGAATAAAAGAAATGAACACACAAAACTGCCGAGATGTGACTTGAAAAGCAATCATGTTAATAATCAACGTAGCGTGCATATGACACGCTTAATAACATAAATCGGCTATGGGTAGCCGTCACAATTCCCTCCTTAAAGAGGGCATTTATACAATGAAAATAAATGACCTCAACATGCTCCTGGCAATATAAAACAAATACGAGACTTATTGTACATAAACTAAGCCCTATAATTTGCACATTGACAATGACTACGTCAAGAACTCTCAAAAACTATTATCATCATACAAATTATGCAATAACGCCTTTCCCCAAGATTGCGATGGGTCACATTTTACTTGATTCAACTTTTAAACAAATATCAAAATGCTACACATGTAAAGTTCTTGTAATCCTGTACGATATTTTAACGTTTCCATGTATCACATGAATCCGGGTGTCACAAAAATCCTTTCATAACAATCTAAAATCTTTCAAATTAAATCACTTCTTCAAAAGCCTACTTTATTTTTCGACATTACCTTTTGTTCAATAAGTATTAAGTATCTACTAATACTAAACAAGTACACGCACAATAACAAATAAATGTAATTATGAATCTTATGTATTTAATAAAAACCTATTAACTTTCAACTATACTGCTAGGAGTATATATATATTTTTAACGCATTACAGAAATTCCTAACACTAACGCAAACGCGTTAGAAAAACGCGTTAAGTAACACCAACGTTTTTTTTTTTTTTTTTTACGCATTACGGAAATTCCTAACGCTAAAGCAAACGCGTTAGAAAACGCGTTAGGAAGCACTTAACGTTAATGCTAACGCGTTAGGGATTCCAGACACTGACATTACTACATTATTCATATCAATAACAAAACTATTATTACATCACAAAGTTTCTTTGACTCATACTTTATATTTTATATCTCTTTCTCTTTTTTTGTTTTGGTTTTACATACATGAAACTAAACTTAAAATGATGATAACAATGCATTTTGTTTTCCAAAGCTTTCTAAAACATTTTTCACTAAGTAATCAATCATGCCAAGAATATTTTCAGTATTAGACGTATGATATTCATAACATAAATCATAATATATCAAACTCAATAGACATAATGTAGTCACCAGGTCCAACAAGGAATACCTGTAGGGGGAAAAACATCCAAAATAGCAGTATATTGTTTATGAAATAAATGCATTCATATGCTTTTTTTACGAAACGCATGACAGGTTTACACTTACTGTCAACAATTAAACACATCATCGTGTATTCTTGTTACTTATCAGTTTTTGTTTACTTTCTGAGCTAAAATTTCAAGTGCAATTTCTTCTACTTAAAGGGGTAGTTTAGTTTTGGTAAGGCTGAACTTTAGTAGCCAAAACCTGCACAGTAACATTATAAACTAATAGTTATAACTCCACCTTGCTCGAAAGGTATACAAACTTACAAACGACTAAGTAAAAAGCCTGTTATCATTCAAAAAGAGCCATTAAAACACAAGAGGGCGCTTTTTAAAAAGGCATTGGTTTCAACCATTTTTCATACAAAATTATGCATGTGATGTTTTATTGATATAATGATTAAATAGCGAGATCATCAACAACTATTTAAAAAACACTTTTGACAATTTTTAAAAAAGTGCAAGCATTTTTTTTTTTTTTTCTAAAAATCATCTAATTATTTGGGCCCCAAATAATTATAAGATCAGATATATTTATTGATATTTCAGCCGTTTCTGGGTCGATTTTGACCAAATAAAGTTTATTCTGCCATTAAAATTGCATGTTCTCCCAAATTCGACACTCAGTTTTTCATTACCTCACAAAAAAAAATTGTGATGTGCAGCGCCCTCTCTACCAAAACTAAACTACCCCTTTAAATGTTCATAGTCCAATGCACGCTCCGTTTCACATTCACAGATATTCAATGTGAATTAAATGTCCATTTGTGTTACTAAAAATGTCAAAGTTTGTCCATGTTGTTATTTTTTAGCATCCAAATGTTTCCAGAAAACAATGGGTCCATTTTGTTTTCTTTCATTATTCAAAAGTTCCAAAATCATCATGTTTTCAATCACCTCTAAGTATGACAGTATGAAGTATTAACAAGTTCTTCAAACACGAGAAAGGGCATTCGCCACCACATTGTCTCTTCCGCGAATGTGCTTAATGGTCAGCGGATACTCCTGCAAGATGATACTCCATCTCATCAGTCTCTGGTTCTTGTTCTTCATTCTTGCGACAAATGTCAGTGGATTGTGGTCAGTCCATACCACCACCGGTTGAGATCCATTGCTGACGTACACATCAAAGTGTTGGAGTGCCAGCAGCAAAGCTAAGGTTTCTTTCTCAATGGTTGAGTAGTTTCGCTGACTATTGGATAACTTTTTCGAGAAGAAGCAGACAGGTTTCTCCACGCCCCCGTCATCTCACTGTGAAAGCACCGCTCCTGCACACACGTCACTGGTATCGACCATCAAGCTGTAGGGCTTTTCAAGGTCCGGTGACAAATCAAGTTCCCTATTCACTACACTCAGAACAGGAGTCACACTTTCACTTCTTTCCTCATATTTCTTAATCATGTTAATATGACACAACCTCGTCTTCTTTCGCCTGTCTGGAGTTTTAATTTCATAATTTACATCACTCACACTCTTCTCACCAGAAGCATCAACTGGTTTCCACTTTCTCATCAAGACATCTCCTTTCTTGTAGAAGCACTCCCTTTCCCTTGTTGACTCTTCTACTGAAAGTGCACTCTCTCTTAATGTCTTTAACTCAAAATCTTTTCCCTGTGCCTCCACCAATGACTAGCATTCATCATGCAGTCTTTCAACTCACTCTGTGTGTCGTTGTCTTGTGATTGTGCTTTCATGTCAGGTGTTTTCCTTGTGTAACCTGTATCCAGTGATTGTGTTTTTGTTTCTGGTGTGCTCATTGTGTCACATGTACCCAGTTCTTTAAAAAAAAAGGTATCTTCAAGACTCACATCACCCTGATTTGTTCCTCTTTCATACACACGACCTTTTGTCAGACTCACATGCATATTTCTGAGCCATTGAACGGGTTACCACACATGAAGGAAAAGCTGTAGGAAACTCTTCAACAATCGCAGCTGTCTGTTCCTCCGCTAATGGCACTGCACTAACAACCGGGGCAGTTACCTTGTCTCCAGCAAGATCGTTCCCTAAAATAAGGGACACACCATCTATAGGAAGTGACTGTCTGATGCCTAAAATCAGCCTTCCAGAAACTAGACCGGACTGTGAATCAACACAATGCAGTGGGACCTCCATGAAGCCACCTTCCATTCCTTGGAGCAACACACTAGTACCAGTGTTGGACTCAGCGCTGAACTGCAACACATTGTCTAGAATCAACGACTGTGAAGCGCCTGTATCACGCAGGATTTGAACCTTCCTGGCTGCATCCTGACCAACCAATGAGACATATCCAACAGATGTGAAGGGCTCATACTGCAGTTTAACAGTCTCTGGATCAGCGGATTTTATCTTACTTCCTACCTGATCACACACATCACTACTCACACGATGAACAACCAGTCCATTCGGAAATGTTTTTCCCGTTTCTTGCCTCTTTTTATGCAGATCAGGGCAGTTTGATTTCACATGACCTGGCTGCCTGCATGAGTAGCAGACAATATCACGACCCCTATTTCTAGGCTTCTGATCAGACTCACTTGACTCAGAGTCATTAGATGTAACTTCACCACTAAACCTAATATCAGGCTTGATCCTAGTATTCCATGAGCTAGTGCTAGAATCATAATTAGCTCGTGGTACATACCTATTTAAGTACGTGCGATGGGTAAGTGTATACTCATCTGCCAAGGTAGCAGCCTGATTCAGTGTTGCTACCTTCCGTTCCTCAACGTGTGACCGAACATCGCTAGGCAACGAGCGCTTAAATTCCTCTAGGAGCATCACCTCCCGCACATCTGCAAATGATGTAGCTTGCACTGACTGCAGCCAACGATCATATGCGATTTCCTTGTTTTTTGCAAACTCCCTGTACGACTGTGTCTCAGTCTTCCTAGCATTGCGAAACTTCTGCCTGTATGCCTCAGGCACTAACGAGTACGCCTGCAATATTGCGCGTTTCACTATCGCATATTGACGTGCATCAGCAGAAGACAGCGCAGCATATGCATCGCATGCTCCACCCACAAGTTTAGACTACAACAGATGTGGCCATTTCTCTGGAGGCCACTCCATACTATCCGACACCTGCTCAAAATGTAGAAAATATCTATCCACATCACTCTCATCAAACTGTGGTACCATCCTCACATGTTTAGTCACATCAAAATGGTCAAATCCACGTACAAACTGTTCATGTCCGTACCCTGCCTGAGCCCGTTCAAGCGAAACCTCTCTCTCTCACTATCTTGATCGAAATTGACCCTAGCAGAAATGCTACGCAATGCCTGGGCAGGCAAAATCTCCTCCTCTACCAAATACTCCACTGTACGATTTAAAATTTCCATTTTTCTCATGTTGCTATGCTCCCCCTCGACCTCATAATGTCGTACCACCTCGAGCAAGTCGACCTTTCTACACGAAAGTAGGTCCACTACACTAGGAAGAGTCACAAACAATATCGAACGCCATAGCCACAACTTTCAAACGAACCGAACCTCCAGTTGCAAATATAAAACAACTGCCAGCTGAAAATCAACTGAATCTCAAAATCTGAGAAAACCCAGGGAACCTTAAAACAAGTAAACCCTGTAAAAACCAAGCTAGATAGTCACACACTTCAACAAAAATTATAACATGTGAAGCGGACCTCAAACTATTACATTGATTATATACAGACCTACAAACTTCATTAAGAGAAACTCAACAAATCAGACTAGTCTGCATTTAGTGGACTCCTGTCTCACACATTATTACAATTAATAACTCTTGATTTTCTTTCGATCCAAAATTACCACTAGGCTCTTTATTTCTTACTTTAAGATTTGTATTATTCATATGTCATTTGTGTGTAGATTTTCATACGATAATCATGGTTTGTGTCCATTATATTCATTTTCATTGTGAAAGTTTTTTAGGAAACCCAACAAAATCAATTGCTTATAACATCAAAATTCAACATGACTTTGTCCTTTATGACACTGATTCCACTCTAAATAATCGACTATGGTAGAAAACAACGTAAACATTCAAGATTTGCCAAATACTTACTTTGATGTGCATTCTGTTAACTCTAAATTTCAAGATGATAATTTTACAAATTCATTCTCTTTGATTCATGTAAATTGCAGGAGTTTATCTCATAATTTTGATGACTTAAATATGTACTTAAGCAGTATTAATAATAATTTTAAAATAATAGGCCTCACTGGAACATGGTTAAATAATATGTCACCCATAAATATGTACCATCTAGATGGTTATCAATTTCATTGTAACAATAGGGAAATTAAGCGAGGAGGTGGAGCAGGTATATATGTAAATAGTTCAGTGCAATATTCAATTCGCAATGATTTGACTGTAACTAATGAATATTTTGAAAGTATATTTTTAGAATTGAATGATAGTCCTATGTCAAAAAAAAACTATTGTTGGTGTTGTATATCGCCCCCTAGTCATGATGTTGAAACATTTTTGTTTAATTTTAGAGTATTTTTAAATAAGATAAAATTGAATTCATGTAATTGTTTTATAATGGGCGACTTCAATTTAGATTTGATACAAATTGGTAGTAACACAAAGGTAGACTCATTTATGGATATGTTGTTAAGTTTTTATATGCAGCCGATTATTGATTCTCCAACCCGTATTACAGAAACGACTGCTACATTGTTAGATAATATTTTTACAAATGGAAATACTCTTGATAATTCAGGTATTTTATTAAGTGACATTAGTGATCACCTCCCAGTTTTTGCAATATTTCCGTTTTATAATGATGTTAAGAAAAGGTCATCTTTTACAGTTTTAAGGCGTGATATAAATGAAGCAAACTTGAATTTATTTGTTATAGAGTTACGTAATATTCAATGGGAAAGACATATAGGACATGGTAATGTCGATAGTAAATATAATAATTTTTTGAGAATATTTAAAGTAAAATATGAAAAATGTTTCCCTTTAAATAAAAACTGTTTGTATACAAAATAGCAATAAGACTCCATGGATGACTAAAGAGTTGCAAAAATTGTGTCGTAAAAAATCCACTCTGTTACTTTAAAGATAAGACAGGTCAAAAGAAAACATTATAAGAGTAAGTTTCATAAAGTAAAAATAATATTAAATCTACATGGAAAGTTATAGACTCTCTTATAAATATAAATAAAAAGAGAAATTGTAATATTGAAGCTCTTGATATAAAAGGTAGAATAATTGAAAATAAGTAAGAAATAGTTAATGTTTTTAATGATTTTTTGTAAATATTGGTTTAAATTTACAAGATTATAATAATGAGGAAGTAGATACAAATTTTAAAGAATACTTGAAGTGTCGAAAATATGAAAAATGATACTAGCCCTTGGGATAGATAATATTGATATAAAAGTAGTGAAATATGTAATTACTTTAATTTGTGAACCAATAAGTTTTATTTTTAATGAATGTATTTCAGATGGTTCATTTCCAGTGAATATGAAAATTGCTAGAGTAACTCCAATTTATAAGAAAGGCAGTAAAAATTATGTAAATAATTACAGACCAATTTCGGTATTACCCATATTTTCTAAAATTTTAGAGAAATGTATTTATAATAGATTAATATACTTTATTAATAGGTATAACATTCTTTTAACAAATCAATATGGATTTAGATAAGGGCATTCGACTAGTACTGCTATCTTAAACTTGATAAATAATATAAATAAAGCTATTGATAATAAGGAATATGCAATAACTGTTTTTATAGATTTGACTAAGGCATTTGATGTTATTGATCACTCTATATTATATTATTAGGGGCAAACCACTTCAATTATTATTAAGTTATCTCACAGACCGTAAACAATAGACATTGTCAGGGATTCGTGGTTATTTTGTAAATGTATTGTGTACACAAGAAATGAAGCATACTTTCTCACAAAGTGATTAAAGTCAAAATGAATTTATTGACTAAAACAAAACATGGTCTCACTCTCGGAGACTGAAAACAATATTCAAAATAGTATCAAGCATTAATGCAGCGTACACATCAACAAATTAAAGCATCTCACTGAGAATGCGTAATGAGACGTTAAACGTCCTAACAAAACATACAAAGTAAAGACTTCACAAGCCTACAATGTACCTATTCTTTCTCCCTTCACAAAGAACAAAAGAATATTCCAAATCAAAGAAACTTAAAAGTCCTTTAAATCACACAACTGTGTGCTGGCCCACAAAATATAATAAACAGAAAAACCTCAAAGTCTTATCTGTAGTCTATACTGGCCCGCCATCGCGAAGCTGCATGGACCAAGCTCGAGTTCTCGCTACGACGCTGCTCGCGACCGACGATGCTCGTGACCGACGATGCTCGTGACCGACGATGCTCCTGACCGACGACGCTCCTGACCGACGACGCTCGTGACAGACGACGCTCGTGACAGACGACGCTCGTGACAGACGATGCTCGTGACCGACGACGCTCGTGACCGACGACGCTCGTGATCGACGACTCTCGTGACCGACGACTCTCGTGACCGACGACGCTCGTGACCGACGACTCGTGATCGACGACTCTCGTGATGGACGACGCTCGGTGATTCCGATTGCGCGACTGGTCCCTCGTCGAGCTGACGATGTATAGTGCCAATGGCACCCGCAGAACAACCTGCATCTTTCTGGATCCGAATTTCCGGGTCCAACCTCAAGGGTACGGCTATATGAAAGAACAATAAATTGTCACAACATCTCCACAATCATGTGAACTGTTTTGCAGCTAACAATGGTTAACATTTATATTCATTCTTTTCATCTGCCAAGTAAGTAAATTCGCCCTCAATAATATCAGTAGTGGAACATAACATTTCACAATAGCAATTATGGAAACATATATATCGCAGCCAATAATTCAAACATTAATGGCGTAATTAATTAATAACAAAGGTTTATCATAAATGAAACCGGTTAAGATTGTAAAACTAAAGCTTCCGGTATTCTGCAAATCAATTGATAATTTCAAACTAACAATCTCCAATTTAGAGGCTAATTCTCAATTATAAACACCAACTCCCGCCTGGTTACTAATTCTAACAACTTGAAATCAATCTATATAATTATCTCAGTTATAAGAATATATTATGTACATGTTACACATGAAATGACTTAGAACATAGAAGTCAAACTTCTGAATTATTTTCCGTTTGAGAATGTTCACGAAATCATTAATCACCATAATAAAAAATAGTTGAATTTTCCTTGTCATATGTAATCAATATACATCAAAGACAGCGTTTACATTTAGAATTCATGTCCATGACATTATATAATTAATAATCACAATGGCAAACTGACTGTTTAATTCAGCGCCAAATTGATATGCCATCCTATAAACATATAACAAACATTTGCATGATTAAACTTGCACAATATGTATCTGTCTTTTCCTTATAGCTATTCAAATTATACAAAGGAAAATAAAATGACTTACAGTTACTCTCTCCAATGACCCGCATGAGTTCGGGGGATTGTAGCCACCGCTGTGCCGGAGACCGCGCCCATCTCGGTAGCCGAAGTCTTTGTCTGGCTCTGGGTAACACAAGTCATCATCAGCATCAGCACTCAAAGCACCCCTCACAACTCACGATCTCAATGATCTTCACTCGATCATGGTCTCTTGGCTAACTGATCAAACTAGCACCATCACACCACTCACGAGAACATCAAACCACGCCTATAAGTCTACACATCACGTGATATAAATAGCGGCAGGTCCTCGCGCAAGCCCTATGATCATTCCATGATCGCTCAACCATTTACGGCTAAACATACACCATTGCATACTATATGATCACGCGTGTTGCTATGACAGACTACCTGTGCAATCACCCCACACACTCAATACAATACTACCCAAAACACGCCACTAAGGCACTGACAATAGTATATACAAGCCACTATTCCTAGCAACGCATCTAGCAACGGTAATCTATCCACTCAAGCAAAGTAAACAGCCTAGTTCACCAGCCGAGCGACATTCTAAAAGACAATATGACCCCTATTTATAGTTAACCACTCAAGTCACCATAAAAGAACACCATCTATAAAGCGGTCTTGTAAATCTCAAAACGATTCACGCAGTTTCCTCAAGAAAATAAACCTATATCAACACAACAACCGTTGGCATCCTCCTTTCCTTGACAACATTTTTTTTAAACATACAAAATATTTTTAACACCTGCCAATACTTGTATAGGCAAACATACTTTGTTCCGATCTCTCGTGACAGACATCAATTAATGGAGTACAGTCCCAATTAAAAACAATTAAATGCGGAGTACCACAAGGGTCCATATTGGGTCCTCTTTTATTTTTGATTTATATAAATGATTTACCACATTCAACTCAAGATTCAAGTTATATATTATTTGCGGATGACACTAGTGTTTTTTTGTAAAGGAAATGATCTCCAAACTTTATTTAATTTGGTTAATTTTCAGTTAGAGCAAATAAGTAGCTGGATGAAAGTAAATAAATTGATTTTAAATGTTGATAAAACTAATTATATTATTTTTGGAACTCGAAATATAACTAATTGCAATTCTGATTTGTATTATAGGAATAATGAAATAGATAGAGTGTCTAGTACAAAGTTTTTAGGGTTGCATTTAGATGAAAAAATTATCTTGGAATCAACATGTAAATTATGTATGTAATACTATCGCACGAAATATTGGAATACTTTATAAATTACATTTTTCGCCTCAAACAGTTTTGAAAATGCTATATCATTCACTTATATCATCGTACATTAATTATTGTAGTATTGTATGGGGTTTTACTTCCAAGAAAAATACTGAGCGAATACATAAACTGCAAAAACGTGCAATAAGATTGATAACCAAATCGCCTTTTTTTATCCCCTAGTGCACCTTTGTTTATAAAAATGTCAATTTTACCAATTTAGTAACACAATCTTCAATATTTTATCATGGTACTATAATCTGGAATAACCTACCACCATTATTAAAGGACTGTAAAACTTTAAGTCAATTCAAAAGACTATTAAAGAAACAATTATTTGTCGATATTGGTAATTGACTGTGAAATGATGTGTCTTTACATGAAAATGTTTCCTAATTGTATTTTTTAAATTTTTAAAAGTTAGTTTGTTTGTTTGTTGTTGTTGTTTTTTCTTTCATAAATACATTTTTCTCTTACTTTAATGAATGTTGTTTTTAATGTCAATATTCTACAGTATATGCTTTAAAATGAATGCAAGGGATCATTTTTACAAGCCTTTTATGTGCTTTTTTATGATTCCCCTACTTTTCTTTTGTTTATTCATTGAATTGTAACCAATCATGCATTTGATGTTCATGGATATCATATATTGTATATTTGTCATTTTTACAAGTGGAAATAAATTGAAAATTTCATACCTGCAAAGACCAAAGTGTAACCGTAATTCTTGACCCCACTCATTTGTTGTGACTTGCACACTCCAACTCAGTGTCTCGCACTCACACCATAAAACAAAATGCTTCTAATTCAAATCTAGAATCCCAGCACTTTATCCCTCTCAGTGCAACCCGGCCGCGTATACAACTAAAATACGTATACAAAGTAATCACTAAGAACAATAGCTTGAGTGCACACACGGCACGGACAAATCTACCGTCACAGCGACCGTAAAACCACGGCTCTAGCTAGCTGCACGGGCCGGAAACTTCGGGGCGGATCGCGCGCAACCGATAACGCCGAACGAGTACGGCGGGATATTAACAGGCAAAATAAATTTCAACACACATCACAAAAACCGGCAATATTACCCCGAAAACTTGCAGAAAACTGCACATTTCCCGTCGACAAGCCCCCAATTGTTACGGTCTGAAAGTCCGCCACCTTCTGCACACTCCAGAATTAACCAAAGCAGTAAAGAATAGAAGAAATGAACACACACAACTGCCGAGATGTGACTTGAAAAGCAACCATGTTAATAATCAACGTAGCGTGCCTATGACACGCTTAATAACACAAATCGGCTATGGGTAGCCGTCACACTATATAGCAGAACAACTTCTTGAACATGTCCACTTCAAAGATGCAATGAAGGACCACCTTTATTCTATCAAGCAAATGACATCTTAACTATGGTAGGTCCCAGGAGGAGCTCTCTACTGCCCTCAAACAACGCAAACGACTTTCTTCTGCAAACCAGTGTTAGAGAGTTCAGTTGACCTCGATGTCTATGAAAAGGACTTTCTATGGCTCAGTAAAAGGCACCCATGCTCTTAAATATGTACATCAGTGACATACAATCGGCAATTAATGGGACACCTCACCGGTTCCCCTCGACTCTACGTCCTGACTGATGGACCCTGTCGAGTACCCAAGTAGAAGTAGAAGTAGAAGTACAAAAGACTGCATCACAACAGTATTGCTATACACAGATGACCTTGCCCTCCTCTACTCAGACAGGTGCTGGTCGAACGTAGATGATGCCCTGACATATGGTATGGCCCTAAAAAGCAACTTACCCTGAAAACTTGTAGACTACAGCTGAGTGCTGCAAAAAAAAGGCTGCAGTCACCCGCAATGTGAGCAGTATGGAAGCAAACCGCCAGTTTACAGTCCGTGTAATCCGTCCTAACCAGCCATGCCTACCATCAACCACTCTCCAGCATGCCTCGGGATAAAAACTGCACACACAGTGGAAGTAAAAACACTCTTGAATAAATACGTGCCAAAGCTTCTTCATGGACCAACCTCCTCTGTCGCCTTGCAGGCTCTACTTGGGGTGAGAAAACATCCACACTCCGAATCGGCGCCCTTGCTCTAGTCAACAGCGCTTCCGAGTATGCTGCCCAAGCTTATGATGTCGAGTACACATTCATGCAAACATGATGTCACGCTCAATGAGACCATGACAATATTCACAGGATGCCTAAGACCCTCCTCAACCAAACTGCCCGTGTTAGCCGGCATCGCACTTCTGGGCCTTCACAAGGAGCACTACACACAATAACATATTACCAAGGCACCAAGCACCCTAGCATGACCCTACCTAGAGCACAACCGGGTCATCAACGCCTGTGCTCCCGCAGACCTTTAGCGGACAAACAAGACATTTGCAAGGGCGGACTTTTAACACCCTCAGCGTATGGAAGGGATACCTTCAACAGGCTCTGAACAGGAGTTGGCATTTTCAATGCATCACTGAGGCCTTAGCCCGACGGCGTCACCTCGTATTCAGAGGTAGGACCCATGCTCGTTTACGAGGTTGAAATTTACCCCCTATTTCGCGGGGTTTCAAGTACATTTTCAGGAAATTAGACCCCTTTTTATCGCAAAAATGAGTACAAAGTGGCCTTTAAAAGAGACCCTTATTTTGGCATTTCAAGTACATACTTTACAAAGACCCCCTATTTTCACGATTTCAAGTACACAAACAAAAAAACTACTTTGTTATGACTCAATTATACCAGGTCCACAGTTTTCATGGAAACAAAACAAACAAACAGTATAATACATCATGAATTTTTATTATCTTGCAATATTGATTTACTCATTCCAAAACAACCCTTTGAAGAAATGACACAAATAAATGAGATATTGAGTGCAGGTTTTCCTTATTTTGATAACAAATATTTGAGTTAAAACCATGCAATGTATCATGCACAATGTGATAAAGACTACATTATCTGTAAATCTGGATTTTGATCAGGTCCAGACTGGTGCTTAAGGGTCAACAACTATACTCATCCCCCATGTAGACAGTAGGCTTGCAGCAATCCACTTTATTGTCGTTTTGCAAGTCTAAAAATAAGATTAATCTTGCAGTTGTTCACGAAGTACTGTTTAGGAACCTAATGCTGCATAATGGTAATATCACTTCCTGGCTAACGCGACACCTCTGAGGGCAGCATGGATATGGATGCGAGGTTCATCTGACCCGCCGATGCATGCAGACCGCCAATGCTGGAGTTAGTTGTGCTCAGTTTGCAGCAAGCTTCACATACATGGTTAAGTGCAGCGCTTATTGTAGTTATGAGTTGCCCACTCTCTTTTTAAAAACTTGGCATAGGGCATGATGACGTCAGTCGTCGATTATGGAGATCATCTTTGAGCAAGATGACAGAATCGTGATAGAAGTCAGCATCCATCACCGGTTGTTGGACTTGACGTCAGTTGTCGATCATGGAGATCGGCTTTGGGCATGGCGACCGAGATTAGTGGTAGAAGTCAGCATCAACTACCGGTTGTTGGACTTGACATCAGTCGTCGGTCATGGATATCGACATGGGGTATGACGACAGATATTCGCGGATGCTGTTACCATCCATCACCCATCGTATAACTTGATGTCGGTCGTCGCGTCATGGCATGTTGACCTTGATTCGTGGTAGCAGTCAACATCCACCACAGGTTGCTGAACTTGACGTCAGTCGAGATTAACACCTAGCTGTGAGGCATGTGTTGACATCCAATGGCTGGCAGTTGATAAAACAAAGGTGATAAAACAAAGGTGATCATTGTAAACATTGGGTATTATACGAAAACAAGGTACAATGTATTTACAAACTTGTTTACAAAATTTAACAGATGATTGTTAATGAACACACTCTGACTCTGCAGTTACAAAATGTCCTGCTTGCCACATCTACAAAGTAAATGGTTCACTCAGGTGAACCATTTACACGCAATATATGCTAATGCGCTGGAGATAACAATACCGGCCATTCGTACACTGTTGCCGTTCAACAGTTGACCGCCGTGTTTTAGGACGCATCGGTAAGGAAAACGGACGGGAAATGATCATTTTATTTCTACATTTTACGGTCTTCAAAAAAACAAAGTCAGTAATTATTATCAAAGTATATGAATTGCGGATCACATAAACGAAAGTGTTTTTGCATTTGCTGGTAAATTGAGGGAGAAATCAGCCGACAAAAAAAAATGTTTCCGTTGGATAGTGCAGCGGGCGGAAGAGGTTGATCTCCGCACAACACTATTGTAATGAACCTATGTGTGCTGCTTGCTTCGATTTTACCCGCCGCGTAGTATGATTACATTTCTGACTCTGAGCCTTGATGGAAATCAAAACCATCGATTAAAGTGATAACAATGACTTAAATATTGACCGAAATATTACAACAGACCATCTAGGTATAATGGAACAGTACAGTGAGTAATAAAAACCAATTTAACTGAGTTTGAAGTGATGCAAACAAAAAAGAAAAGGGGGGTGCGAAACTGCATTAGCGCCCCAATTTTAATGTGTTTAAAGTGATTTAAGACGCAAAATACGTAACTACTTAAGCGGCAACCCATGAGCCATACTGTATGGATTCACTTGTAAACTAGCGCTGCCAAGTCCACGTCCATGGACTACGTCTGCGACTACGAGCCATCAATTTTACCATGGAGTACGGCACTGCGGCACAACTGTACCCATGATTTATCCACGTCTTATATCACATTAATACCACACTTTGTTTCTAGCAATTTATTTTAGTTATGTCTTATGATACTACATGCAAAATCGTAGACTGTGTAAGTTACAATAGTCAATACATTCATATGCATTGCATCTGCACTACACACACAAACATGAGTAGGTGGGACTAAAGTAACTTACCGGAATTACTGGATTTGACTTGCCCAATCCTTGCCATTGTCATGATTGTGCTTCTTTTATCTAGGATCGTAGATTATGTCCACCAGCTCTCCTTTCTCATCCATGGTGTTATATTAGTTGAAGACTCTCAAAATACTGTACAACTTGGAGAAATATCATCGATCGTGACGATGCCGATGACGATGGGGATGGCTAAAAAGATGTTACCACTGCGCTGCAGCAATGCCCCCCCCCCCCCCCAACTTATGGATTAAGCGCCATTTGGAACTAAACATCATTTATTATTGTTTTCATAATTTTGGTAAAAAGTGGATGTAACGCCTTTTGGAATAAAGCTCTTCATATATTTTTTATATAGATGGCATTCGACATCGTCAAGAAAAAGTTGTCGCGTACGCGTACTGTACATCATCTTGAAGAAGAAAACAAAAATTTATGGAATTTCGCGTACATCGTCATGAAAAAAGACCCTATTTATGGACTTTCGCGTACATCGTCATTAAAAAATACCCTATTTGTCCAATTCCGCGTGCAAGAGAAAAACGCGTTCACATGAGAAAAAGACCCCTTTTCACTCGAAATTGTGAACGCGCATGCGTGTCCATGGCCAATGTGTAGTGACACCACCGGGGGCCTTAGACGTTCTCCAGCCTGCACATGTGCCTCACCTGAGCGAACTGCTACTCAAATCAATTACGAGTGCCGCGTTATTTGCCCATCCCGTTATCTAAACCCTTTCCTAAACAACTTAGACCCACATTTGATTCACTAGCAGCCAAATTTGTCAGATATAAGTCATTACTATATTATACACAGTGCTTGTATGCTAATGTTGGCCCTAATTTGCATATGACGTCACAAATTTAGAGAATCATCTGGTCACTTCAAGATAAAGGTAATCATGATTTTTGACGGTCAAGTTATTATTCTTGACACTGCAAATATTGTGTGTAGACTATTTAAATGCACAATTAGCCGCATTTATAATTTGGTTTATGCTTTGAAATTGCAAAAAAAAATTTGCATAAATATGCATAAATCAATAAGAAGGACAAGTAAAAATGTTGTAAGCAGAATTGAATATCTTCAAATATGTGTTCATGGTGTGGAGACATTAAAACAAATTCGATTTTAGTAGGAAGTTTGTCTTATAATGGTAATTTTATGCATAATTTTGATTTTATGCTAATTTTGACCCTAATTTGCATATTATTCTCTGATCACCTAAAGACTAAGTTAGTCATTATTTGTTACCCTCAAAACAACGTGTTGACGCATTTAGCACTAAATTATCTGCAATATTGGTTGAGTTATCGTGAAAACCAATTATTCCTGTAAAAGATGTAATGTCGTCAATAATTTGCATGAATTTGCATAAAACGGTAAGTAGAGCAAATCAAATTTTGTCATCATATTTGAATATCTCCCACACAGTTTTTATGGTAGTGAAATGTTGATTCAAGTTGCAGACTAAGGGTAAAAAATATGAATAATCATCATAATATGCAATGAAAATATAGCATTTATTCAAATTTTCAGCTAATTTGCATATTATGACGTTATTTAGCCAACTGGTTACTTTAAAAATGGTTTAATTACAATCCTTGACCCTTAGAACATAGGAATAGAAACATTATTTGTTAATTTCTCTGAATTAAGAGATCAAATATGAAAGATTATAAATGTTCCACAATGGACACCCTAATTTGCATAAATTTGAATAAAAGTGATACATGGGACACTTTTTGGCCTTGTTAACATAGCTAATCGTTTTCTACGCATTTTTTAACATTTAGTGACCTCTGTTAAAAATTGTCTCATCGGGGTGCACGAACACCCCTTCTACCCACAAGACTGAAAGTACTGGGTTTTTTTTCAGGCATCTTCAATTCAAGTTAAGTTAATTTTTTTTTGAACTACAAGGATGTTAAGTACATCTAGCTGATATAAGCAATAATTATATAAGGGGCTTGAGCTTTCGATCTAATAGCAGATTCTTCGTCGAAGACAAAACTAAAGTTCTCCACCGGAGATTCTTGTAGGATGAAAGGAAAGTAGAACGTACTATCATTTCATATGTTCGAGACATTTTACATAGCTAAACCCTGTACCCGTAGACAATGGGTCGATGGATATGTAGGTTTTAATCCGTAACATGTTATACATCTACGTGGAATGTATAGTATCCGAGTTATACTTTCAATGTATAAATGTTTTCTATGTTCATATTGTAGATCTGATTCACTTCGAATTTACAACGGACGAGGAACGGGTAGTACTGCCCTCATCGGCGAGTATTGTAACCATGGTGATGGAACTATGCCTCCCTCCGTTGACTCCACTGGTAACGTCTTGACGATATCCTTCATGACGTCAGAAGGGGGGCGAGCAAATGACAATGTCTTTGTTCTTTCGTACGAATCAAGTAAGTGAGTTTGCATTATCAAATTTAATCATAAGGTATACTCTTAAAAATTGGCACTTTGTTTGTGCACACCATACTGCCATTATATATTTGGGAATATTATTTTCACGTTTATTTCTATGTAGCAATATCGTAAATTCTGCCATAATATTTCCTCGATTTTTTGGGAACGCGATTCTTACATATGTAGATGTATTATGCGTTAGAACACCCCTTTAAGAACGTGTTAAAACCTACTTGTTTAGCTAGTAATATTAAACCCATGTGTTATCTGTAAACAATAGTCGACGTCGATGCTTTGGGTCCTCGTGTGATGTGGACGGAGATTCACAGTACCGGTCTGGTGGTTGTGAACACCATTGTGGATGACATGGTTGCACTGGTGACGGCTCAGCTATTGGAGCAACCGACCCCTGGAGGTGGCCTACTGGCAGCACAGTCTGGCAACTGGACTGCGCTTGACGTCAGCTATGGGCATCACAAGATCATCTGGAGCATCAGTCATCTAAAAGCTATCGTCACGGGTCAGTAAATTATTTCAATATAATGTGAGACCAAATTATGCAGAACAGACGGCATATTTTACGAATTTTAGGATTAAAATTCATAGCGAGATAGACGAGTATTCTAAAGCTCAATATCATTACTTTCAGGCAACTACAATGTTGACATGGAAAATCCTATTATTACAACGGTTTCATGGCATTTCTTCTGGCTAAATTTGCTCTACTGTGAATTGTCAATAGGCCCCAAAATATTTCAAACCCAGCCGCTCATCCGCTAACACAGCACAAATTGTAATCCCAATCATTAACATGCTATCTAACTTATGCCACAACACAACAGTTACTACAACAGTAACGTGAAGACAAACCTTCAATGCAATGTCACCATAGCAACGCCGTGTTGCCTATGTATGATACAAATATTGCTGTGACTGAGCCCCGTGTAAGCTGGAACGGTTTAATTGTCATATAGACCTGATAACTGATAACAGTAATACTTTTCTAGGCAATCTGACAAGTAAAATACCAATCAATGACATCGGTCCTCTTTTCGGCGGGAAATCCTCCTTAGTTCTAGGGATTGCAGTCGACTGCCTTTTGCATCATGATACGAAGATTTCTGACCCTGGGCCGTGGGTTGTAACATTTTGTCATAACGACCTGCTTATAGTGATAATGAACATTATGTATATTTTACAGGCAATCTGACAAGTGATTTACCAGTGAATGAAATCGGTCCCCTGTTGGGCGGGACATCCTCCTTAGTTCTCGGTATAGCCGTCGACTGGTTGACAGGAAATGTGTACTACACTGATGCCTCGTACGATTGGATAGTCGTGCTCAATGCCAACGGATCGCGAAATTATGTCGTCATCGACGAGGACTTGGACATACCAACGGGAATAGCGGTCCATCCACTGAGGGGGTTTGTCGAAATTTGTATTATTTGTCGTGTTTTCGTATAAACTCTAAAACTGTTCATTTACCTGCTATAAAAAAAAACCAGACAATTTTGTTTACCATTGACGATACTGTTTTTCCTGACGGAAGTTTAATGTTTGGCCATTATATTGTAACTTCCTATCTGATGACACGTTGTGATATTAAGTTATTTGGTCTAACTACGTATAGGGATTTATTCATTATATTTATTTGTTTGTGTGTGACTTGTAACTTTTAAATGCGATGAGTGTTCGGTGCAGGTACATCAAATAGTGGTCATGATAACAGTTGAAAACAAGTACAAAGTTAAACGATTTTCATTGATGCGTTTTGAATAAGGCTGCGTCATGTCGGATATTTAACAAACCGGGTTCCGATCGTTTCGAAACGGTCGGAACCCGATATTCCGATAAAAACAAATTAAAACAAATAAATATATATATATCGATTTTTTTTTGTTGTATTTACACCCTGTAGTGGCGTAGGAATCACACTCGCCTAGGCGCGCGCCCATTTGTGTTTACTACTTGAAGGAAATTTAGCAACGTGTATAATTTTCTCTTATTCTAAAAATGACTAGTAAAATGTAACAGTAACACTAACACTGCTATTCAAGAGTTATGAACATTCATAAGATGATTTTTGACCAACTACTTTTTTAATATGAAACGGGCTCCAGGAAAAAAATTAATTTAGAATAATTAAATTTATTTATTTATTTATTTGTATTTTTTTTCTTTTTCCGGAGCCCGTTTCCGAAAAAAACGAAACTGGGACCCGATGGTGACGTCGGAACCCGATTAGATCGATCGAACCGACTCAGCCTTAGTTTTGAAGAATAAATACATTAAAACCTGTCTTAGTGAGCACTTTAGTCTTGTTTCCCGTTGGTATACATATGTTTGACTGTACACTGCTATGGACTCGGTCTACAGTGGTCATTATCTTGTTTCTCTTTGGCGGTATACTATACACAGGTTTGACTGTATCATGAAACATGTCTATAGAGTTCCACTGTCTGCAATGGCCAATATTCTCTTTTCTCTGTTGTGGTCACTATAAACAGTTTTGCAGATACAATGTTATCGAACCTGTCTATAGAAGCCACCCGTCTACAATGGCCGCGCGGCGTTTCTTGTTTCCCTTTTGGTGTTCGCTATACACAGGTTATGATTTTACTTTTTTTTTCACTTTGCCCAGGTTCCTGTTCTGGACAGACTCTGGATCGCATCCAAAGGTAGAGCGGAGCAACCTGGCAGGTGACGACAGGATAAAGATTGCGTCAGCAGGGGTTGTCCGACCAAGGGGAATAGCGGTAGACTATCAGACAGACAAGTAAGCATGTATCAGCGTCAGCAGGGGTTGTCCGACCAATGGGAATAGCGGTAGACTATCAGACAGACAAGTAACCATGAATCAGATTCAGTGGCATAGTCAGTAATTTTTTAAGAGGGAGGGGGGCTCTAACAAGAGAGCGCGTTAGTGCGAGCCGCGTTAGCTTTTTAATTGTAATTTTCAAAGCCCTAAAATCTAACTTTCGGCTATCAAGCAATCAAACAAATAAGAAGCAAAATGTTCATGTGAGGGAGGGGGGGGGGGGGTCGGACATTCGGGCCAAGGTTCCTCCCTCGCTCCACCACTGATTAGAAAATTTCTTACCCCCTTGACAATTTTCCGTAAACATATATTCTCCAGTGTACATGTATATCAGGACCTTGACAATCACCGTCCTGAAACTCTAACAAATTCTTTAACTGCCCTCTCTATCAAATAAATTTAAAAAAAAACAGTTCATTGATACGCATTATTACAAGATACATTTATGCAGAAACATTATTCTGTAATAACAATTCAAAGATATAGGCAAGCACTTAATTTATGAATCGATATATATATATATATAAAACAACAATATAATTTACTGTCTTTCGTTAGTATTCATGCCTAATACTATTCATGTATAAATATTATGTTTTATTTCTTTAATCATTGTACTGTTTATAATATATTAACGTTTCTTTATACCTCGTGAGTTCATTTTATTTCGATGTTTGTAAATATTGTTGCAAATGACACTGCAATTCAGCTTGTAGCTGCGAATGTGACATTTTGTTGAATAAATACCATTAATAATAATGATAATAACTGTTATTTAAATACGCTATTCACGCGGGTATCATAGCGCTTACAAAGACACAGAAATACAATTATACAATCAAAATCTTAATAATTACATACATAACAATAATAACTTAATAATCAATCACAAAACAGGGAAAAGGTGGGTCTTTAAGTGTGACTTAAAAGTAGTTTAAATGTATATGACAGTCCTGCTTAATGTGAATATGAGTATCTGAAACTTAAAACAAAACAATAATACGTATTATGAATGTCATGTTTGGATTTTAAAAAATGCTTTTTATAGAGGGAACATCAACAAACAATTTAAACCTACTTTGGTATCATGCTTCAAACATGTTTAGGAATTATTCATATTCATTAAATTATTGAATACATGTAGAGCCCAACAATGTTTTTTTCAATGGGGGATGTTAATGGAAATTTCAGCTTCTCTAGACAATTTCGTGTATGTGCTCGTTACCTCACAAAAATATTACTTATTAAAGTGCCCTCTAAACCCAAACTGTATTGTCCCTTTTAGCTTTACCTGAAATGTTGCCAATTATTAATCCAAGCTGATTCTTTATTTAATGTGGTTAAGATATTAATATATTAAGATAATTTAGCTATATTTGGACGTTGATAGATAATTTTTAAACCATCTTCGTATACGTTAATTGTTATTTATGTTCCGTAATGCTGCATCTTCTGGAGCCAGTATGTGAGGGTTCACATGCCCTAGGGCAACATTGATGTACTTTACTTTTGTGTACCCTGGCCCACATACTGCTCCTCACTATTTTCTTTTGTCTAGTCTTCAGTTTTGTAACTTGTATCTTTGTATTATGTGCATATATGTTAATAGTTGTGTTGTATTTTACATTGTATTATGCTATTTGGTCGAATAAATAATAATAATAATAATAATAATAATGCGTCCATGAATTATGCAATAGTATTATCGAAATAATGATTACATTATTCTTTTACTCGACTTTCCAGTGGATTTTAACCACCATCTTCATTTGATCCTCATGTTGTTTTTTGTTTTAGTTTAAATCTAATTAAAACAATTGATGTCACTTTTATCATGTTTATCTTCGTCTGAAAAGAATTTACTGGGTCGACGCTGATCCATCGAGAAACCGGATCGAAATGAGCGATGTCGATGGAGATAATCGCAGGATTCTCTACGAAAGCGAGGAAGACCACGGGCTATTCGACTTGACGGTTTCTGGGGTAAGTGCAGTAAGTACTACGACAAACAGAGAGGTCGGGGTCTCATTACCGATTTTACCTTGACATCGGAATAAAGAGATTGATCGCACTAAGCTATAATAATACGCAATGGGGTTAGAATTTTAGGGAACGTGGTTAGGAATATGCGAAAGAAGGGGTCAGCTCGCTCTTCATAGGGACCGCTATTCATAAGTACCACTATTCAAAAGGACCACTATTCATGAGGACCGCTATTCCTAATCTAAAACACGGTCGCTATTCATAATAGAAAATCGGACCGCTATTAATAATCGACGAATAGGGTCGCTATTCATAATACATGTATGAGAAGAGGGTCGATATTTATAATACATCATCGTGGTCGCACTTCATAGAGGTCGCTATTCATAATATAAAGAGAGGGTCGATATGCATAGTACAAGTGGAAGGGCGCTATTCATAATATGAGAAGAGGGTCGCATTGTTTTAATATGAGAAGAGGGTTGATATTCATTATATGAGAAGAGGGTCACTATTCATAATACGAGAAGTGGGTCGGTATTCAGAATACGTAATGAGTGTCGCTGTTCATAATAGGAGAAGAGGGTTGCTATTCATTTATGTGACCCTTAAACAAAACCCGTCTGAACATGCTATGCCATGATTGTGTCGAAAGGCGTAGGGGGGGGGGGGGCTGGGGGAGGGGGGAATGTGGGGTGTCGATATCGTGTTTGCATTTTGATTCCCACGCCTAACAAACCGCGAGATTCCAGGAGGAATGGTATGATTTATAAACACCTTATAGTATAATGATGTTGTTGTGTAAAGAAGCTTACTTGCGATTATATATCCCAGCAAATCAGTCATGATTAGATTTCTTTCTCCAAGTCTTTAAGCACAGTAACGATAACAAAAGTCACATGTGGGCATACTTTTTTCCTTTTTTGTTTTTGTTAATGTTTTGGCAAATTATGCGGGGCCACGTGCCCCCCCCCCCCCCCCCACCCCCGCGCCCCACATCAGGGGCATATATTATAGGTCATGTGCAGTGGCGGATCTACGGGGGGGGGGGGGAGGTTATGGGGTTTAAACCCACCCCCCCCCCCCCCCCTTAGGGCTGCCAAGTGAAAATGTGATGTGGAAAACATCACTTGCGGGGGTTCAAAATAGCAACAACAAAAATCGCCGCTTCGCGGTTAAACCCCCCCCCCCCCCCCTTGGGCTGCACAGGGAAACAAGAATCGCCGCTTCGCGGCTCGAGGACGATGCTCTGCATCGTCATTGCGTCAACCCCCCCCCCCCCCCTTAGCAAAAAGCTAGATCCGCCCCTGATGTGATTATATTCAAATGAAAAAGCGAAATGTTTCTTATTTCAAAATAGCGACCCTCTTTCCGTATTATGGAAAATGATTTCGAAAATCATGCGGGGGGAAGGGTGAGGAGGGGAGGGGGTGGGGCATGTACATATATGAAGCTCTGTCCCCATCTTGTGCTTAAAGGGATAGTTGAGTGTAGGTAAAGAGACTACAGTTTTGGTCAAATTGAATTTTAGTAACCAAAACCTGCACAATAATTTTACAAACTAATAGTTATAACTCCACCATGCTAGAAAGGAATGTAAAATTACAAATGGCTAAGTAAAAAGCATAATCAACTATATAAGAACCTCTTTAGTAAATTTTTGAAAAGAGGAAGCAATTTTTTGTTCGTAACGGCTGGTTCCAAATTATTGAATAACTATGGGGCTCCATATTTATTACAAATGATTATTTTTATGGATATTTCAGCCGTTACTGACCCGATTTTGATGAAATAAAGTTTATTCTGTCATTTACATTATAATGCTCTGTAAAATTTGACATTCAGTTTTTCATTATCTCACAAAAAAGTTATTTTGTTTAGCTCCCTCTATACCAAAACTCAACTATTCCTTTAAAATGTGACAATTTTCTTTTATTTAGGAAAACATTTACGCTACGGGTAGCGAATCCGGGAGCATGCTGATGATACAGAAGAAGACCGGCACAGAGCTGCTATCTATCTCGAACGCGAATGCCAGTACGTCGTCCCGCGGCTACAGCATCGCAGCCTACTCGCCCGGCGTCCAACCACCTGCTTATTGTAAGGTCATGTATATTGGCGCATAGCTTTATCGTGTTATATAAATAACAGATTGTAATTTTCAATGTCATAAATTTACATGAAGAATCCATAATAAACTGATCTCTTAATTTTGCAAAATTAAACCCAACAAACTTTGTTCACGTGTTCTTGCAAAATGTTATGCTTATGGTAGCACAAGATAAATATGTTTGGATTTTCCAAATTTCTACATTTATTTGTCGCATTGAACGTTGCAATCTAACACAAAAGATGATAAAAATGTAGTAGATTTACTATTATCTTTTCACTGAGAATAATCGGACAAAGATAATTATATTATGATTAAAATATAAAATAATTGTACCTTGGACCAATTATGTATGAAATTTATGGATGACGTTGTATGTCTTTATGTTTAACACTTAAAATGCACTGTGCATTGCTATAATTAGTGTGTGTTAATTGCGTAATAAATGGAAAGGGTGTCTCCTTCTATGCCTCGAATGTTTATGGGAGCATGGATACACACAAACGATTCGATAAGTTTAAGAGACCACTTTCAAATTTCCATTCTATCCGAAAATGTATTTCTATAACCAATGTGCGTTTATAATTTGAAATTGAGAAGTGGTCTTATGGTATTATTTATGTTCGTAGACATGGTAGATGGCTAGTCTATGTGATGAATTATTGTAAAAAGGTAAATGCACATATGAATTTTGGAAATGAGAATTAAAGACATGTAAGATGCAAGTTTCTTGATAAATTAACTTGGTTTAATGAGTGAACTCATTCAAATAAATATCTTTCTCAAACAGCACCATGCCAGAGCAACCCTTGTAACAACAACATATGTGTTGGAGACGGCGGAAGTGGATATATCTGCATTTGTGGTAGGGGACAACTGCTCGCAGCGGATGGCCATACGTGCGAGAGAGGTAATAATCATAATTACAAAAGGCATTAAATCCACTGTATTTGCTTTGGAGAAAACCGTGTTTATCTGTAAGAAATACAGGAGTATGATATTTGAATAATCCATTCCTGATTTTGTATTGCAAGCTTGAGACATACGTTGTAAAATGTAGTGTTATATCTAGCTATATTACCTAGCTTATATTTGCTAATTCAATGTGTAGGGCAATTCGAATGTTCAATGTTCAATTTTATTTCATTTTCAACAAGACGGTGCATATATTTACAATGAATAATTCACAACAACATTTGAATAAAGATACAACGAAATTTTTAAATTTTTAAAGTAAGGTACAATTAAATTTTGACATTTAGAAATAATCATGCTATAAAAGCGGAATCAGAAAGTAAACGAATGTTGCTGTATGTTTAAATTTCAAGTGAAAATGGAGGGATCCACTAAAAAGCATGGCTTGTAGAATGTGGAATCCCTCAAAATCAATGTTTTACAAAATAATGAAAGTATAAAATGCAAAAAAAATACAAAAAATAAAATACGGAAAAATTATGAATAATAAGAAAAAAAACAAAAAAAAATGTTCGATAAGGATTCAAAATAATGTTATGCCTACGGAGACTACTGAAGAGAACATGTATGAACAAAACAAGACTCAGTGTGGAAGCATACTTGGACAAGATGATGCAGTACAAAAGATGATGAAAAATTATAGAAAGTATGAATGGATTGAGAAGGTCTGGAATGAGAAGGTATGGACCTGCAAGACTAAAAGAAAATGTATAAAATATAATAAAAACAAAAACTTCATACAAATTAAGAAAATAAGAAATATTATTTCATTAAAATCGCGGCGCAATTTCCAGAGTAAGCAACAATAATCCTAAATGGTTCTTTACGATGACTCTTTTTTATTACCAAAAATTAAGTTAACTGGTACCATAACGTTGTAATAAATATAATTTAAGTTTTCTTTTGAAAGAATTAAGTGAAGGTACATTTTTCATACCTATATCAAGAGTGTTCCAAAATATTGGACCATCATAAATAAACGTATTCTGAGCTAATTAAGTTCTTAAAAGGGGTAAATGAAATTCATTTGACTGTCTAGTTGGGTAATTATGAACCGATTGATTTTTGAAAAACATAAATTCAAAAGCTGAAGGTAATGAATTATTATCATATTTATACATAAATTGACCTAATTGGTATAAGTACAAGTCGTTAATTTGTAATAATTTATGATTAAAAAATAAAGGATCTGTGTGGGAGCGTGAAGTGGAATCACAAATAATACGAATAATCCTTTTTTGTAACAATAATAATAATAATCTAAAAACGAATGAGCAGCTTTGTGTCTCAATAACAGTATCCACTGGTGAAAGAGTGGTCGAACGTACAGGATGACCTGCATCTGTTTGACCTTTTTGAATCTGTTCTGCTGATTAGTCTACACACATCTCTGGATACATTATGTGAGATTCGACCATTGGGCGTCACCGTCACTGCTACATTCGCGCTCAACCATGACAGCTGACCTCCACACACCATGAACACCCACACGCACACACACACACAAACACGCATACACACACACACACACACGCATACACACACACGCGCACAGACACATACAAAATTTTTCTCTATAGACATGCCACGTTCCCTCACAGTGGAAGAAGGCCAATATCACTCACAGACCTCTTCGCCAAGATAGCAGAGTTCTTCATTTATCGACACCTGCTGTTAGACTTAAATCACCAATTGGATCCTACACAATTCGGTGCTTGTGCAGGTCGTTCTACCACTCGGTGTTTGGTTGATATATATATGACTTCATTTGTAGAAACGCGAAACGTCCTGGGAACCTTACGTCAATCGTATCATCTGACTTCAGTCGTGCATTTGCCGCGTATATCACACTATTTTGATCCAGACGCTCATCTCGTTAGACATCCAGCCGTGGATGATTCGGTGGATATGTGATTTTCTCACACCTAGAGAGAATCAAGTTCGATACCACCGAGTTGTTTCCTCCTGGAAAGCGATGACCGCCGGTGTACCCTAGTGTACGCGTCTTGGACCCTTACTCTTTCTTGTCCTCATTGACGATGCCACACGAGAATCACCCATTCATCATTGGAAATATGTCAACGACATGTCAGTCTTGCCGCTGCTGGTGACAGAGGTAACGACCAGCATTCCGTGCAGATTGCCCTGAGAGACTTGGATGAGTAGTGTGAGGGAAACCGCGTCCCGGGGGGGGGGGGGGGGGCACTGTAAGATGAGTATGTGCCGCTTACAAGACCCCCGTTTTCACACCCGATTGTCGCTCGCAAGATACCCGATTTTCAAAAATTGCCGCTCCATAGACCCCCGGAATGAAAGGCCAGGTAGTTGAGTAGCGCCCAGTCCATTATTCTTCTTCTAGTCAGCTCCTTGGACCACCATTTGAGACTTTCCGTAGATCTTTGGTAGCTCAAAGTCCATGTATTTTGTAGTTTTAGTCATTTTCCATTTCAAATGATGTTATAGTAGTATGACCTGACTCTTGATATCCTCATTGTTTTGGTCTATCGCCAGCCTACCGTTCACGCGTGTGTGCGTTCAGATTTGTTAAGCCCAGTATTTATTCCCTTGTTATGCAACATTATTTGTCTTTATGAAAGGAAAGTACTTTATTAGTTTACATTATGTAGTTGTAATTATTGTAATGTAGTTGTAATTTTGAATGGTATCGTATGCTTTGTATGATTTATTCATTGTAAAATTGTATACAATTTTGGCCTTCGGGCTACGAATGTGCAGTTATATGAATAAAATTATTAATCTAAACAATTGTAAGCGTAAATTGTAGATTTATGTGATTACCCTGATTGTACCTGATTAGTCGATAACTTTAGCTTAGACCTCCGAGTGCAATGGTCAGCTCTGGTTACAATACTTATAGAATCAGATCTATTGATTTTGTTCTGTTAATTAACACTTACAAATAACTTCAACAGAGGTGCAAACACACGGGGCATTGGCAAAGTGCCAGCAGTGTCCCTGACTAGCTTGATCTTGTATAGTCGATTATACAGGAATTATCCATTCTAATGTAATTCATTTCAATTTCCAGAACGACAAGTTGGTTCCCCCCGATACTTCGTGGCGTCCGCCTCCAAGCTGTGTTTCTACTCCATCAACATGCCCGATATATCCCAGTTGGCCACATCGAACTCGTCCAAGTGTGTCGAAGATCTCCCATCCCCGCGGGCCGTCGCAGTAGATGTGGAAGATGGTGAAATGTTCCTTAGTATGAAAGCAGGGAAACTGGTCAGCAGAATCACTGTGCGCCAGGAAATCAAGATTGACCTGGTGTCTGGAGGAAGCAGATCTGTTCGAGGTAACATTGCTCGTTCCGCATTCGTGTTCTCCAAAAATGTTCTCCAAAATATAGCTGCAAACAAGACTACTTGCGTATAGACACATAGACACATGTATTCACTATATTTAGGGTTAAGGTTAGATTTAGACTTTTTTACAATCATATTTTTGAATGACGTGAAAAGTGAAGGATTACTGTAACATTTTCTCTTAATCTAGATTTTGTATTTTTAGGACAAGCATGCTCTGAAATGATAAAATAATCATTCTGTTAATTTTGCAATTTGTTATTGTTATTTTTTTTTTGAGGGGGGGCACTTATTTTGTAAAAAATGTTTAACCAGTATGATCCAAATAACTATACTCGTATTTGAGAAGATTCCTCTCATGCACTTAATGTTGTTAAACACTCTATGTCGTTTAACTATCTAAAACAATACAACAAGCATAACTCGCTAATGATGACATGGTGCCAAAAAATAAAAAGTAGTACTGATATACCGCAGATTTTCTGTTCTTTTGTTCAAGCTCACTGACAACATTCTGTTTATCAGTTAAACGATCATAACGCAGCAAATGTTGCTGCGTAATTATTTATGTTACTCAACACAAAGTGTTATTTTAATTATATTGACTTGGTATCGATTTCATCGTTTTTTACGATAAATCACAAAATTATGTTAACACTAATACAGGCATAGCAGCAGATTGGGTGACAAAACACCTGTATTGGACAGACTACGCGAGAGGGACAGTAGAAGTCTCAAAGTACGATGGCTCTTATAGAACTACACTTATTTCTGGCATCGAAGAAGCTAGCGGGGTCGTCTTGGATCCGAAAGAAAAGTATGTATATTTGTGTCAATCCACAATTCTTCTTGAAATTGTATTAATTATGGTGTGTATGCTTGGCTCTTATAGAACCATTCTTCTTTTGGACATCGTAAAAGCTGGCGGGATCGTCTTGGATAACATCCACCGTAACATGTTTTATGTATGTGTACGATAAGTAAGATTGTATATAAACAAATTAGAGTTCAACTATTAACATTGTCAATTTAAACCAAAATTTCTTGGAGATTATTTTTAATTTCTCGTGTACCTTGTTCGGCTTACGGTAACATAAGAACAGAGTAGTTGTTGATGTTTTATGTATCCCTCATAATCTGATTATGGATAAATCATGACTGAATACAAATTTTTAAAAAAGCGTTCCGGAAGACTTTTCGATTAAATTAAAAATCAATGCGTGGTTGTAAACATCAAGTTTCACTTTTTAACGAGGTAAAGAGATTTATATTCAATGAAACTACTACTACACATAATTCAGATGGACAACACGATAATAAACAGTTATGGTGGGTCACTTTAAATAATAGTCATATTGGTAAGGAGACATCGGTTATATGAGTTAAGAAGGAAAAATCTGAACAGTAGAGTTCTCCAAGTAGCCTTGGGTTGTTCCAGTGGCGTAGCGAGGGTCAAGTGATTGGGGGGGCACAGCTGCGAGGGAGCGGAGCGACCAAGCCCGAGGGCGCGTAGCGCCCGAGGGGGGGGGGGGGGGGGGAAGGGTGTGGGAGGGGGGTTTCCCCCCTCCCACGGTAGGGAGCTTTTGCAAATTTTTACTTGAAATAATGCAATTTGGTGCATACCGTGGAAGGAAATTTGATAATACTGAATTAAAGAAATCATTTCCCTCATGATAAAGTATACACACACAATCAAACCTACGTGTACACACACACCAGACTCAAATACTCTCACGCCGTATGCTTGTCTACATTTATTTGGGGGAGGGTGTGGGAGGGGGTTCACCCCCTCCCAATTTTTTTGAAATTTTTGAAATTGGTGTTTAAAATATCACTGTAGAAGTATGGTCATTATTGTCTTTATCATTGTATTAATCATGGGTGTTAAAATGGTATATAATAGTGAATCTACTCGTTACGTATTTTAAAACGGTAATAGCGAGGAAAGATTAAGCCCGTGAGATGGATCCACGTGATCCTGTATAATATATAGCCATCGATATAGTCAAGGGCATTGAGCTCCAATGGAACTAAGCAAAAGTGGAGGGGAGACATTTCGAGGAAGCGAAGCGACCGATTGGGGGAGGGTGTGGGAGGGGGTGTCCCCCTCCCACAGTAGGGAGCTTTCGTATTTTGGGGCCTGAAATTGTGCGATTTGGTGCACACCTAAGACAGAAATTTCACGTAATATAAAGTGTATGGAACCAAACATATTTAATGACAAAGGAGGGGGACAATCTCCTCTCCTTTCTAATGTGGGGGACATAATATTCCAATTTTATTTGCATTCAGCGCATATGGACCGAATTTACTAAAAGATATATTATTTAAAATTATTTTATTTTCCGATGATAGTGTGCTATAGACATGATAGATGAGGGTCTAATACATTTCGTATATATCAGTATTTCAGAATATGCGCGCGAAGCGCGCGGCAAAAATTAAGATTTACAGTCCTTTTCAAACTAAAAAAAACACAGCTATGCTCGGGTCCCTTGAATTAGTTTCAGTAGGCCTATGCTCAACTGATGTAGATATCGACTCTGGAGAAGACTGGTGCTCCTTCAATCATGATCATCAACAATATGCCTAGATTATGCATCATGAATTAATGGAACGGGTGCATTTGGAGTGAAGAAATTAGTAAAAGAAGTTTGTCTTTACCTAGACATTTAGGACTACGTAGTGCAGCTATGCGCCTTTATAGCCTGCATGAAGGCGTCAAAATTATCTATAAAAGCGGGAGGCAGATTCAAGATCCTAAAAGGGCCCTTGGTATGATAAACGATTTATCATGCTAGGAAGTTTGTTAGGCCTATACGCGCTCTATGTCTTCTGAAATGCGGTGAGCGTCGATCCTCGCGCACGGGACTGAAAATTTGCATAAGGCGCTATATTGGAAGGATTCTTCAAACTGATATAGGTGCGCTATTGCTAGTACTAGGGAACGACTGTTATGTTCTTGGTTATTATCGTTGATAATGATTATTATCACACATTAAAGGGGTAGTTTAGTTTTGGTAAGGCTGAACTTTAGTAGCCAAAACCTGCACAGTTACATTATAAACTAATAGTAATAACTCCACCATGCTCGAAAGATATACAAAATTACAAACGACTAAGTAAAAAGCCTCTTATCATTCAAAAAGAGCCATTAAAACACAAGGGGGCGCTTTTTAAAAAGGCATTGGTTTCCACCATTTTTCATACAAAAGTATGCATGTGATGTTTTATTGATATAATGATTAAATAGCGAGTTCATCAACAACTATTTTAAAAACGCTTTTGAAAATTTGTGAAAAAGTGCAAGCATTTTTTTATTTTTTTCTAAAAATCATCTAATTATTTGGGCCCCAAATAATTATAAGATCAGATATATTTATTGATATTTCAGCCGTTTCTGGGTCGATTTTGACCAAAAAAAGTTTATTCTGCCATTAAAATTGTATGTTCTCTCAAATTCGACACTCAGTTTTGCATTACCTCACAAAACAATTGTGATGTGCAGCGCCCTCTCTACCAAAACTAAACTACCCCTTTAAATAAAACGTGATAATAATGAATGATATACATTGTAGACACATTTGGCTTCATGTCGGGTCGTCATTTTTTTTTTTTTTTTTTTTTTGCCAAACGATTGGGGGGGCACGTGCCCCCCCCCCGTGCCCCCCCCCCCCCCCCCCCCCGTAGCTACGCCACTGGGTTGTTCATGAATGAATACAATGCTGTACGATGTCTGTACGTCACGCGACTTCCAAAGAGATGATCAGACTGCATCAAATCAGACTGCTCCAATCGAAATGTAAGCTCCTCCACCTGGTAAGAAACCTGTAGAAATGGCGGGAAATCGCGCTGTGGATGCCACCACTCAACCCACCGTTGGAGTGAAATGCCTAAGTTAAAGGGTACCACCAGATAAAGATTTAGCTCTCTTACATCAAAGACATATCCCAAATGAACATACAAAACAAGTCTGTGATCATGAAAGTATTTCTACATCGCCAGGGAATCATTTTTAATATCACCTGTCAATCATTCTGTCAGCGCAATTCCGATAAAGTTATCGCTTAACGATCCTCTTATCGTTCGCAACTGCGATATAACGCAGCAAGCAGAACAAAATTCAAAAATCTCTTGTGTGCAGCGAATAAAATATCAACTTGGCGTTCAGAAACAACATCTACACGTAGCGCTATACAAGTACTGTACTATAAATTGCATGCATGCAGAGTAACTTACATGCATGGTGCGGTGGCATTGAAGTATACCGCTAACGTACTTCAATGTGCGGTGGCTATATAGCGCCTGGGCCTGGGCATTATTATACAAATGATGCACAGGCATGAGTGGATCGGTAAGAATTGGATGCACGAGTTTAATTTGGGTTTTAAACCATAAGTTAAAAGAGTGCATACAATTGTTACCGATCCACGAAATATGCCTGCGCAGCATTTGTTTTATAAACTGGGCGAAAAAAAATGTGAAAATCAGAATTTTTCCCAGTAATGGCTAAATGGCTAAATTTACCGACGCACGCCTGCAAAAGTACCGACGCTGATTTTTTTCTCGCGGAAAAGTTCGTAAATTTCCTGCCTTTATGTTTGGTGAGAGCGAAGTGGAAGTAGTTCCTGATTATGTTTATCTTGGGACAACCTTTAGTTTTAATGGTTTATTTAATAAAGCTATAGTTAAACAGGTGAATCAGGCAAGGAGAGCATTATATTGTTTAATTGGTAAGGCAAGGAAATTGTGTTTGCCTTTGGATATTCAATGTGAGTTATTTGATCAGCTTGTAGTACCAATTTTATTATGGTTGCGAGGTTTGGGGGTTTCAGAAACTTAATTGTATTGAAATGTTTCATAAAAAATTTCTTGAAAGTTTGCTTAGAGTTAATCGTGGTACTACTCATTGTATGGTTTATGGAAAACTTGGTAGGTCTGATTTGAGAAGTACTGTAGAGTCGCGTATGGTTAGCTACTGGGCTAGAATTGTTCAGGGGAAAAAGTCAAAGTTATCTTACATTGTTTGTAAGTTGCTGCGTAAGTTGTATGATAAGGGTGATTTTGAGTCGAGGTGGATTAAACATATAAAACATATTAAACATATTTTGGATAGGTGTGGAATGTCAAACATCTGGACTGTTGATGTTCCATTGAATATTGATTGGGTGAAATTGAATGCTGATATGTATAAGCAAAATTGGAATGATGAGGTTAATATGAATCGTTTGTGTATACATTATAGGATCTTTAAAAGTGTGGTTGGTTTTGAAAAATATTTAGTGCAGTTGGATGTTAAAGATAAGATAACTTTGTCTAGATATCGATGTGGAAACCATAAACTCCCAATAGCAAATGGTCGCTACTTGCCTGAGCAAGAGTTGCAGATTTGCAGCTTGTGTTCCTTACAAGATCAGGGGGATGAATGTCATTATGTCTTAGTGTGCCCTGCATTTCAGAATGATCGGAAGCAGCTAGTTAAAGGGCATTATTTTAAGAGGCCAAATGTATATAAGATGTACCAGTTATTCAATGTCAGAAATATTAAGCAGTTAAAGAATTAATCAAGGTTTTGTAGAATTATTATGGCTAGGTTTTCTTAGTGCTTAATAAGTCATTGTGTGTGCTAGTTAAAAGTTGTTGCCAAAGATTTTGTTTGTTTTTTATCATGTTTATACTTGATATATGTATATGGTCGATTCCAACGAAAAGTGTACACGGCATGTTCAGACCTATTTGATTTTTTTGAAAGGTCCTACAATCTCGATTTATTTTTGAGCAGATGCATCTTGGCGAGACCTTTCGCGCCATACAAAATTTGTGACCATTGCATTTATATTTTTTTCTACAGGAACAAAAAACATGCTATTTTTGACCACTTTTGAAAAAAATCTCTTAACGTTTTTTTGAGCGGTTAAAATCTTAGAATGAAGACTTGATACGAATTGGTTTATTTTTACATGGGAAGTTGTTGCATATGTCAGGACTCATTATATGAGTTTTTGTAAGTAACTGGCAATCATGTGATTTTTGGTGATTTTTTACCTAGTGGTAAATTTTAAGCGTTGCCTACGAATACATTTTTTAGCACTCATAACCTTATTGAAAAATTTATCACACGATTATAAATGTGTGCTCAACTTAAACCCTCATGTGTCTATTATTGAAATGCATTATCAAAAATCCTAGTGTTTTTATTGTATAGCCGTCAGAAACGTCAAAAGCTGAAAAGGCCCGTTTGGTAAAAAAAATGGCATTACCTACGTATACACTTCATCATGTCGTAGCTTCAACATGTATGTAGATTAGTGAGAGATAACTTAGTAATAGATGGAATATAGCATAACGCTAATATGTGCAAGGATTTATCGTTTTCAAATAATGATTTTATGAGATATTCAACAAAATGTGTTGCATTCGTAAGTAATTTTTAACAAATTAAACGTTACTTACGAATACAAACATGACATAGGGAGTTTGATTCCTGCACTGACATTATTTCAAACGGCAATATCACGTAGATATTTTGGCTATTTGAAGACAATGAGCGTGTTATTGTATGAAACAAATTTCCTTTTCATGCGTTATAATGTTCATATTTTTGGGGCATTTAGATTACGAGCACACCAGGTTAAAAAAGTTACTTTTTTTGCCTCATTTAACGTTAAACGATTTTCTCCTCCTCGTTTAACAAGCGTAATCATCATATTAATACATGTATTTATGTTTATGATTCGAAGGCATCCTTTGGCAATAGATTATAATCAAAATAACGATAGTCAATGCTTTAATAAGAGCATTAATGTGGCATTTTATCATGGGGACACTCTGTATTCGTAGGTAAAATGTACTCGTAGGTAACAATACAAAAGTAAACTTTCGAATATTAAAGCCCATTTGGATGTCACAATCAACCTAATAAGTGTGCGCTTTCTAAATCCGACCAGATGCTTTCATCATCTAGAGTTTCGACTGAAAATATGATTTTTTTTTTTTTCCGAAGTTCCGAATACACAAAAATAACGATGTCATCATTGATTCTTAAATCGGTTAATACAAAAAAAAATGTTTAAAAACCACATGCATCTGATGGCCCACTATCTGCATCAAGATGATCAACCCATTTGATCCAAAAGCAATTGCGGTTGTTTGAATTGCATTTTCGTATTTTTGTCTATGAAATTTTCCTTGTAAAAAACATATATCATGGAGTCTGTGTACATGGTATCTACGTTGACGTATGCACTATGACTTTTGGCAAACAGTTGTATATAAACCACATGATAAGCCGACGTAATCGATTATTTTCATTTGTATCCCAATCACACGAGAGATTGAATCTGATATGGCTCTTTATAAAGTAGGTAGAATACCGAAGAACACACCATTTGATGTCTTAATATACTATATAAAGATGGTTAGAATGAAAATGACACTTTATGTAATACATTGGCTCGATTTTATTAAATTATTTATCTCACAATACACCCTTACCCCCTCCGAAAATTTGAATAGAAAAACAATCAATATGTTTCGTCTAACTTTTAGCTATACCGTATCCCAACCGTTCTCCCATTACCTCAGATATATACTTTTTGTATCTTGGGTAGATAGAAAATTCGATTATTTTTGTAATATCGCAATTGTGTTTTAGTTAGTATATCTATAAGATGAGACAACTTATTACATTGTCTTTATTTAATATTTATATCACATATAACAAGAGCATGTACACTGAAATATTGATACGGTTAAACAGGTTATGATTGCTATAAAGATTTGTTTAACGGCAATTTTGTTGTTAAAAAGTAAAATAACGTAATTGAAAACAATGATGATGCCGTGTTGTGATGTTTTCATATGCTGCCGTTTGATTGTATTAATATTATTGCAGCCTTACATAATGTACACAGAAATCTCCAAGAATAACTTCGTTTATAATATTCTTGATAAATGTAGCATATAATAAGATTAACCTTATATTTTAGCACTTTACAATAATATACTGTAAGTCTGTAAGACACAAAACTAGAAACAATACGAGTTAGTCTTAGAAACATTCCAATTAAATTGGAGGGTTCGAATCAAACTAAGTAAGCTGTTGGGATATGCAGGATTGGCCAATATGTTTCATTAATATTCAACCCTTTAAGAACATGATAAGAGCGCTGTATGAACTGTTTTACAGGAATCTCAAATGATCCTTTATTGCATTTATCTAACAGATAATATATTACCACTCATCGTTTGAGCAATCGTCTCAAATGTAGGTTTTTCATCCATACAGCTTATCATATCTTCTATTTTATGTGCACTCTAATGTACACCTTATACAGTGATTCACCCAAATATCATAACAAATATATGCCCTCTCTTTCTCAAATTCGTGTTTTTATATTAGCTATTTCAGGAACAGTATATATTTACAGAGTATACAAGTTGTTTTTCGTACAGTCCAAATACACTAATTAACTTTGCCTACTACAGGTATCTTGAAATATATGAACAAAATAATGTTACCTACGAAAACATTATACTGGTATTCGTTTCTGTATTACCCAAATGTATCGTATCCCTAGAAATTCCAGATTAAAACATTTTCTTACATAATGTTTGCAATATCAATGATGTGGATATATCGATCAACATTAGGAATTCAAATAGTCAGGTTTAAATGTCCAAATGTTCACATTGAATATATATTTTGTTTTGAGGACACCACTTATAGTGTCAGTGTAAATTTTTAAGAAGTATTTTTTACACCCAATTGATTGTAAGCACATTTGTATGATCGTATCTCACTTAGAACTGACAAGGGACCCCCATATTTCCTGACAGTCACTGTGAATAAAAGGTTTTTGTTACCTACGTATAAAGTAAATTACATGTTGCCTACGAATACTTATTTTTCACGTACATTATATATGTGTCATATTTTTGCGCACAAACCTAAATTTCATATTTTTGGAAAGGGTATTTCCCACTCTTTAAAATAGTGGAAAATAATTCTGATTCACATATTATTAAAAAAATAATGAAAAGTGATACAACCTCATGTTTTTAAGACAGGAAAATCTCAACACACTAATAAAACATTTGAACTGGAAAATTTATAACAGAGTGATGTTTAAAACACAATATGTTAATGTATTCCATGATTAGCATCTAATATATGAAATAAAAGCAAATGTTTGCATGAAGCAGATGGATTTGGAGTTCCATAATCACATTTTAAAAGTAATTCATCTGCATTCGTAGGCAACGTTAGGAAATGTACCATTAACTTCTCAAGGCCATTACTTGGCCGTTCGGAAAGATTAGTGATGGCACTTTTTTTCTGGTTATGGTTGACATGTCTACTTAACATGTGCAAAAGGATTAAACAATCAAAGCAGTTTGAAATTCGAACCTAAAAATCTGGCCGTGTACACTTTTCGTTGGAATCGACCATATATACACTTGTTGTATTTCTCCCATGCCCCCGTGAGGGGCCGTTATTGAGAATAAAATGCATTGTCATTGTCATTGTCATTGTCATTGCCTGTAAAGTACCGACGCATGGCTAAATTTACCGACGAATGACTGGGAAAAAATTGGATTTTCACATTTGAAAAAAAAAAAAATAATTTAAATCAAATGCTGCACAGGCATACTTTGTGGATCGGTAAGAATGAGAATAATTTGATGTTCATGTTTATTTTATTTTATTTTTTTTTATAAATGCCGCACATACATATTTCGTCGATCGATAAGAAAGCAGAATTATAACTAAGTAGAAGAGAATTGAAACACTTACCATGTAATAACTGTAGAAACTGTTGAACTCGAAATCAAACTGATGAACTCTAGTCAAATGTACAAACTCTGCTGAGTGCTGAACTCCAAAAGTCCACTAAACACGAACCATGTAATTCAAGTTTCAAGTTTATTTCCACATCTGAATAAAAAACAGTGTAAATACAGAATACAATGTAAAATATACAATACAAATATATACATTTGAGAAAACATCAATAAGAAGAAGAGGAAGCAGTTTACAAGATTCAAAATGTGGGGGGAAAAACAAAGGCCATTAGACCTATCAAAGGTTTTTTTCCAGGAATAATACATTTCAATAAATATGCTTCAATATCAATGTACAAAGCACACAAAACAAAACAAAAACAGGACATGGCTATTATACTACAATGAAACAAAGCACATAAGGCAATTGAAACACTATATTAATGTCCTTAGAAATTATGCGAGTTTAACAAATAATCTTTATATTTCCGTTTAAAAGTTGCAAGTGATAGTGGGTATTGTTTTACTTCATTTGATAATTCATTCCAAATTTTAGGTCCAGCAAAAGTAATAGTTGAACGTGAAAATTCGTAGATAAAATTTGGCATATACAAGTTATTAGATTGTCGATTTTCATATTTGATGATACTTCTATTTACTATCAAACAATCATCTAAAAATGTTGGTAAGTAATTGTGAGAATAAGAAAACATAAAAATAGCTATCTGTTGTTTATATATTAAATGTTGTTAAACAATTCAGTTTTTGAAAATAGAGAGCAGTATGTGATAAAGGCTGTAGATTAAAAATAATTCTTATTGCACGTTTCTGGAGCACCAGAATCCTATTTAAAGGACAATGAAGTCCAGACAAATTGGTGTATTGACTATAAGACACTAACTATGTATTTCTTCGAGTGACTCAAATTGGCAACGCACTCTGGCAAAGTTGTGGACAACTCCCCATACATTTTGTACACAACATTTCAGTTTTGTTTAATTTTCTCAAAATTCATGTTTACCCTTCGTTCGAGTTTAACATATGTTTTGTAGAATGCTTTTATACATAACATATCATGAGTTGGGGGATGGAAAATTGTGACTATGAAGAAAACTGTAAAAAAGGGAACATTTGTGTACAAAACATATGGGGAGTTGTCCACACACTTATCAGAGTGCGTTGCCAATTTGAGTTCCCCATACGAATAAATGGACATCTTCAAAAGGTCGTAGTTTTCTCGTTTCTTACCCGATTATGCTCTAACTTTCAGAGAGTATTCTTCTTAATCTCTTCAAGACTATGAAAGCACCATTTTGCTTGGGTTTCATTGCCCTTTAAATGAGTTTTTGCACAGTTTCCCCAAACAATATTGCAGTAACTAATGTGGGGCAATATCATCGTATTATACAAATTAACAAGAACATTAAAAGGGACAATGGTTTTGATTCTATTTATTGCTCCTACAGCCTTTGCTATTTTACATGACACATGATCAATATGTTCTTTCCAATTCAATTTCTCATCAATAATCACACCTAAAAATGTTACAGAATGCACAAAGGATATGGCGTGTTGATCAATACATATTACAATGAGAGAAGTATCAATATTCTTATATTTTGTTTGAAATAGCATACAACATTTTTTATCAATATTCAGTTTCGGTTTGTTTGCTACAAACCATGCCTCAATTGTTTAAGCTCTTCATTTACGGTAGTACATAACACATCTATATTATCACCTGATGCAAACAAGTTTGTGACATCTGCAAACAAAATTGAATTTAAAATATTACTTGCACATTGAATATCATTTACGTAATTTTATAATAAAAACAACAGTGGTCCCAAGACCGATCCCTGAGGAATACCCACAGGAATATGTTTAATTTCAGAAGATATAGTATTTACAGAAACATATTGCACCCTATTTCCAAATAACTATGAAACCATTTTAAAACGTTTCCACGCACGCCATAAAACTGCATTTTTGTAATCAATATGTCATGATTTATACAGTCGAAGGCCTTTGTCAAATCTAAATAGGCCTATAGGTACTTGTTTCTTCTCAAATGCTTTAGCAATTGTATTAGTAAAGTCTAAAAGGGCAATATATGTGATATATTGTTTTCGAAATCCATATTGTTTGTGATACAAAATATGTTTATCATTTAAAAAAGACATTAATCGATTATAGACCAATTTTTCAAAGATTTTTGAGAATGTAGATAAAATAGATATAGGTCTATAGTTTGGTAAAGTATATTTATGTCCCTTCTTAAAAATTGGTATGACCTTTGCCTTTTTCAGTGCATTTTGAAAAATACCATTTTCTAAGGACATATTGAAAATATTACACAAAGGTTGTACAAACGTAAATATAGAAAAAAAAATTAAACACTTATACTAATATCATCATATCCAGGGCCTTTATTAGATTCAAGGTTTTTAACAATTTCAAATATTTCATATAATTCAATGGGTTTTATAAACATAGACTGAAAATAATCATTATTTGGCAGAAACTGCATAAAGTCAACAGAGGCATCGGGTATGTCTTTTACAGTGTCTATACCAATTGTACTAAAAAAGTCATTGCATGCATCAACTATGCTCTGCTTATCATGTACACGCTCACCATTACATTCAATAAAATCATATTGCACTTTACTCTTAGAGTTCATCAAAATGTCATTAATAGTTTTCCATGTTGCTTTCATATTGTTTCTAACTCGTTTAAATTTTGAACAATAATAATCACGTTTACATTGTCGAATTTCATTTGTAACTTTGTTCCTATATGAAGTGTATACATTTGTCCGATACAGGGATGAGTTTTTAACAAATTTTCTATACAAAATATTCTTTTTCTTACACAATTATCATTGAACCAGGGCTTGATTAGGCTTTATTCGAACTTCTTCAAGTGGAAAACACTCATTATAAACATCAGTCAACTGTTTCAAAAAAGCATCGAATCTATCATTAACATTCAATGAGTATAGGATTACATCCCACTTAATCAACTGTACTATGGTACAGAACGTACTTATATTTTCGTCATTTATTTTACGTTTATATATTACTAGAATGAGTATCCAAATCAGACTTTAAGTGACAAAAAATAGATAAATGGTCACTAACATCAGTAGGAAGAATTCCTGAATCAATATTATGTTCAGGTCTATTTATAAAAATATTATCTACGAGAGTGATTGAGTGGCTAGTTATCCTAGTTGGTTTTAAAATCATAGGAGTAAAAGAATATGTTTTCAAAAGATCAATAAATTTATCGACATTATTGCAAACGGTTGTTTTTAATAAGTCTAAATTATAATCTCCAACCAATATAAATTATTTTCCTTCATTTGTTATTTGATGCAACGGTTGTTCAAGAGCATTTACAAAATCAACGACAGACTGGGATGGTGGTCTGTATGTAATGGCAAGAATTGAGCTAGAGTGGTTATGATTTACTTCAATAAATAAGACCTCAATAAAATCATTAAAAATATCAAAATCTGGACGTCTTCGAAACTTCAATTTATCATTCACAAAAAAAACCCGACTCCTCCCCCACGTCTTTCACGTCTACCCTGGCCAACAAAATTATAACCTTTCATAAGAACATGTTCGTCATCATTGAGCCAAGTTTCGGACATTGCTATAACAGAAAATGGACATGTGAATTCAGACAAAACACATTCTAGATGATCAATAATCTTTTTAAGCTCTTACAATTAAAATAAATGACAGATAGTGAGCTATCACCGGAGACATGAACTTCTTTAAAAACATCATTATAATCGGAAGGGGAATAGTATGAAGTATTTGAAATATTATCATTCTGCAACGAATAAACTGGTTCATAATTCACATCACAAACAGGACATATGTGGGTATTTCCATTACAAATTTGCCTTTCACAAACAGCACATACAAATTGTGACATAGAAACAATTAAAGGTGTACAAATCTATACAAACAATACTTACTACAAAGTGTGGATATACAATATGATAAAATTGAGCTAAAGTCCACATCATATCATCCAGAGACATTACAAATCATGTACTGACATCTTTGAGTTGCATCTAGACCTACCCTCATATGGGAGGTACTATTTCAGTTTTTCAGAGTGAACTTAGATCACGTTCACTTGAGATGACTTTGGTCACCTTCCTCCCACCTGTGGCTGTGACCAAGGCAAGAATCTTTCCATCATGGGTCCAGGCTGACTCCACCTTTCATGACTGGTAGGTCTTTTTGTACAATTCTGTGTTCTGTGGAGTCAGATCTTCTTGAATTGTGATTCCAGTGTTTTTCAGATTTGTTCGGGCTTTGATGACTTCGCTACGCTTGCGATAACTGCAGAATTTCACGATCATGGGTCGTGGACGTTGACCAGTTGTAGTGCGCTTTCCGGTGCGGTGGGATCGGTCGATGTCATCGCGCGTCAGTGGGATGTTGAGTTTCGCGACGATGTCACATATCAGCTGATCTGTGTCTTCCCTCTCCGTCTCCTGGACACCGAAAACACGCAGTAATGCACGTCTGGAGTACTGCTGTAGGTTGTTGGTTGCCATCTCGACTCCCTTGAGTTTGTCTCCTTTCCTCTCCAGGTCTTCCTCTATCTTCTTCAGCCTCTGCTCTCTGTTGTCTATGGTGACTTCAAGCTGGTGACTACAAGCTCTGCTGAACTCCAAAAGTCCACTAAACACGAAGAAACTAGAGTTGAACTGTCATAAACAATTAAACTGTAACACATTTACATATACAGTGCCACTGTCTAGGGTAGTTGTGGATATGCACCACACAGTCCGTGATGTTGAACGTGTGACTGGTGGTGCTGCGCATGACACTGTTTTGCGATAGTGATACTGTTGCTGGCAACACTCTTGGTGCCGGTGCCGATAGGTTGCTCGATGGCGAGAGCAGGAGGTCGTTGACGTTGACGTTGATACTAGTGGTACTAGTAGAAAGATTGCCAGTCTGCCCAGCGTGAGAAGCAGTTTGTCCGTGATGGAGATGGTTGCTGATTGTCTAACTCATCTCTTTCTTGCGCACATCCGATGTTTTTGTGTAAGTCTTGATTAACGATTCACTTCTGTGCCCACTGACACTCATGATGTCGCGAGTTTAGAATCCAGCCTGATCAAGGGTAGTGATGCATGTACTACGTAGACAATGGTTCGTGTACATCTTGCTGCATTTCGCTCCCTAGGAGATGGTTTTCATTTTGTTGGCTAGCGTGTTTATGCCGACAGGCATGTTCTTGTACCATGGATCAGTTTCACAGGTTGGTGGCTTGGCTTTGGGAGTTTGCCAAGGCCATGGGCACGAATCAGACAGCTTAGAAACATACTTTTCGTATGTTTTCACCGGTCATTGGTCACTGTTCATGTCTCTGATTTCATACATACGCCCTCCGACGGCCTCGTCGTCATTTTCTCTTTGATTTTTTGTGAGATTGTCTCGCTTAGTGACATAACGTAGCCCTTTTTCATCAGTAGACATGATGAAGTCACTGGCTTTGAAGAAACGCACATTTTCTCTTCCCCGGTTGCAGAAGTACATCATAAGATCAATACAAACCTTATTTTGGAGCCCAGCTGCTGTTACAATCCAACATTTCAGAAGCCTGAATCTTTTGCATGTCTTCAGCACTGATATACGTTCCTTGTGTTTTACACTTCCCAGTCCCTCTTTCTTCAGTTTCACAGAGACAGCCTTGTACATTCTCGCACTCTGGGGAAAGCGCTCTTTCTTTGTAATGTCTACATTGTACTGATCAAGGTAATGCCTCTGAACCCCATACATGATGTACTGGAGGGATTTATTCGAGTACAGCGTCCCATCTTCCTTCCGTAACGCTGCGTAAAACGAAGCCAGTCCGATTCTGACGAAGCGAGTCCAATTCTGATGTGTCTTCACGGGCTGAAATATCCTGCAAGTTCACATCCTTCAGCTTAGCAAAGCTATCCAGCTTGCAGAATCCAAATTTGATCGTTTTATTTGTACTACCTTTATTTGGTACTTGCATCAGCATCATCCAAAAGTTCTGCTAAATCATCATCATTTAGCAGTTCGAATCTCGGACCCACCGCTCTCGCCATGTTGAACTGCACCGTAAGTCAAATTGCAAAGTCGCGGGGCACGGCGGGGACATTTTAGACTAAATTTTTATCGAATTAACGATATCACTCGCTATCGTCAATTCGATTGCACTATCGCTGCAGTATCGCTAAATTACTGAGCTACGCTGACGCATTGATTAGTGAGAAAACTCTTAAACGTTAATTGGCCAATCAGATTGCAGAGATTCTGAAGCCCGTTTTATAAGTGTACATCAAAGTGCGAGCGCACGCGGGCGTATTGCATGCATGCCCGAAACGATGCTAACTATCGCATGGGCTATGCGATAAATCGCACATAGTACCATATAACGTACGCGTATTGATTGAGCGGTCGTGCAAACAGAAGTCGCGCGCGCGAACCATTAAATAGCTGTGGTTCCGTAGGTCGTAGTAATTAATTGCATTGTTCTCAAATTACAGAAACATATCGGACTGATATTCAATTATAGTACCAAAACAACTAAGCATTGGTTTTATAATGCCCGGTGGTCCCCTTTAAGTGAAATGAAGTATTTAACGTTTATATTTGTGATTTTTTTTTTCCCAGGTTGCTCTTTTGGGTGTCAACAAACATACTAGGTCAGATTGAGCGGGCAACGTTAGATGGGACAGAGCGTGTTGTCATAGCAACCCGTTCCATAAGCTTCCCCTTTGTATTACCGACCGGACTCGCCATAGACTGTGACAAGCAGAGGTAACACAATCAATGTTCATTAATGGTTAGGTGCAAGTTAACTGGTAGCTAACCCCTTCTCTCGATGCACATTCAATTATAATAACACGTGAAAGAAAGTACACACATTCAAAAAAGAAATATCGTACACATGCAACATTAATTTGAGAGAAATGTAACTTTCTATTATGTATCCTAAAAGTCCTATAGTGCAACTGAACAGACATTTATAACAACCAAATAATAATCACTTAAAACTATTACAATTAAAAACATACAATATTATATAATGGTAAACTGTGACGCAGCAATGTTCTCACCAACACTGCCACAGCATGGTCGAAAAGATTAGGGGCACTCCATTTATTGAGATGCACACTCTATGTATATATTTCGTTTATTTTTTCCAGAATTATTAAGGGCTACGTACTCTCCTCCCCTCCTCATGCCCGTGCCCTCATTAGCTAAACGCCACTGTTCTAATGTTACATTCTTCTTGATAAACACAATTGCATTATTTTATCATTCGGTACAGAGTATACTATGCAAACGGTTTATTTGGTGATATCGACAGCATGGACTATGATGGAGAAAACAGGGTAAACATCTTGCAAAAAGCTGGCGCTTTTTTCTTCGACATCGCTCTATTCAAGGTATGGTACATTTAACTCCGTCAATCACAAGTATATCAAACATTTAGCTTGTATTATAATGTCATGCTCTAATCATACATATATTCATCTAACAAGAGACAGGGTACACACATCAGAACAGATACATGTAAATCAATGTAATACTAATGTGTTTATGAATAATTTGCATTTGTAATTCCAAATAATATAACATAAAGGAAGATATATCATTCTATCCGAAAACAATTCGATATGAAAATTTACTACCATATTATTAAAACAGATATTAAATATGATCAAGCAAATAAATAAGACAAAAATAACTTTGGCATTAACACTTTTGTCTCATTATTGCTTATTATGTGTTTATGTATTCAGGATTATGTTCTATGTTAATATTGTTAACTTGTTTGACGATACAGGATTACTTGCTTTGGAGTGAGCTGCGAAGCACCGAAATATTTTCTGCTAACGTACACACTGGAGAAATGGTTGGATCTTACGACACAGGGGAACAGGTCTTCGGCATCACGACCTACGCCAATTCCAGGCAGAAGATTGTGCATAGTAAGATACAGTCTTGATTCTCGGTTGTACTCATATAAAACGGCATTGTTATCTAGATTAGCAAACACGTTATTGCTTCATCATCTTTCATCAACAAGTCAAAGGTTATTGGTGGACACACTACATTTCAAACTCTTTCGTTTCGAAAAGTTCTATGTCAACTAAATGTACGGAGTGTAAAACATGTTTGTTTCTTTGTTTTGATATTTAATGACCTAGCTTGTTACTAGGGTTATTATCATAATCTCAATATTACATAAGTATGACAGCAGAGTATAATGACTATTTAGAGTATTGTTATTTGTGGTATTACTATCATTACTGCATGTACTATCAACATGAATTTTGATTAGTTGTATTAAAATATGCATTATTGATTAGAAAGGATTCCAATGTCCTCTCTTATAAGCAGTAAAATTGTTACATGTACTGCCTCGACTTCCTAATAAAAGTGTTATAACTATACCAGTTATAATAATTTATATTTGTCTGAAACTCTACAGGTCCCTGTCGGGTGATCAAAGCCGTGCTTCCTATGCAGTAAAGGATTCACGGGAAACACTCCGTCCCTCGGATAGGACGATACAAAGAAGAAGATGATGAATAATATTATAATATACTATATAATAATATATAGTATTTATATAGTAGTTAAAGGTATAATAACATTCTTGCAGTGTTGGTATTAATCTTCCTAACAATATTGTTAGTATACACGTATAATACAAATTATTAGAATTTATCATTTCTGCAACTCTACAGGCCCATGTCGGGTGAACAACGGTGGATGTGACCAGCTCTGCTTGAGCTCTCGGTCCAGTACCCGAGGCTATGTTTGTAAATGTAGCCTTGGATATAGACTAGCAGAAGACGGGGCCACGTGCCTATCAGGTGAGCAATCATATCGGAATTGTTAAAACAGTAGTTAAACAAGATCTTACTTGTTTATAGGTAACGACAATATTTTGTCAGGAAGACATGGTTGAGGAACACTGATAATTGCAAAAGCACCCAATTTTCAAATAAAAAACAAGTAACGTTTGTTTGATTAAAAACTGCTCGGAAACAGCTGATATTATACTGATAAGTATTTGGGAAAATCATGGATAAGTAATGTAATCTGAATCCGAACCTGCCCATTTGTGAAAATTCACCAAAGATATGATTTAAATTCATGTTGATGTGTTATCTATTGATGTATCACATTTAACACTGTTAGGACATGGGTTTTCAACTTGAGGCATTTGAAAAGCACCTTCTTGCCTTAACGCCTGATATTTAAATGTCCTAAACAATATCTGAAGCTGTTTTTTACTATTGAAGTTTGATATATATGATAAATATATGTTGTTAATAAAATCACATTATGTATCCATGTTGGAGATAGCTAGCCTGCAGTTGTCGGTACCCTCATCGTAGCGACCTCTTTGTTTATTCCAACAACAAAAAAACGTTGTGACATTGGAACTAATCGCCTGAAGATAATTACCTCATCTAAGATTATATTTTTACTTCTTGCTTTCTTTCACCTCAGATCTGGTTGAAGAGTACTTTCTCCTAGTCACTGATAGCTACCAACGAACTCTTTTCCAGATTGACCTAAACAACCCACAAACCCATCGTAGCGCCCTCTCCGCTCACTCACTGAAGAATCCCATTGCTGTGACCTTTGACCCCATCGACCGGAAGGTGTACTGGACGGACGTCGATGCTGAGACGCTGAGTCGTTCGTCGTTGGATGTCAGTGTGTCTGGTAAAGGCAGTGATCAGGAAGTCATTGCCTTTAACCAAATTGAAAGTAAGAAAAGACTGATGTTAAAAAAAGGTTTCTGCTATTAGGGCCACCATCTATAGACGATACGTGAGCACTGGTCTAGCAAACCGGAGCTCTCGAGTTTGATTCCTTGCGAAGCCCAATTTTTGTTCTGCTAATTTGTTTTATTGATACCTAAGCTTATAAATACATTACATGCTAAACCTTATATTTTGACAAGACCTCACGTTTTTATGTCATAAGGATCTGACTACGGAATAATATTACAACAAAACATTGCATTTATATATATAAAAGCTCTAGTCAAGATGTGAGGGTCGAGCAATAATATGTTGGCCTATTATACGATTAAAGGAGAATTCCGGACGATTTAAAACAAACATACAGTATATTGAAAATAAATCTACGGATGTGCTTGAATATTTTCAGGATTTGACTCTCTTTGGTTGATTTCTAAGAGATTTTTCTGATGTCATTAACTCTGAGGAAATAATTAAATTTACCGCACACAATCATGAGACCCTTACGTAGCACCCTCACTTTGCTCAATTTCTTGAGTAGGCTTGAATCCGGTGCCACTGCATTGTGATCGCTGCATGTGTTATTCATAATAGCCGGTCATGCAGAGCCAGCAAATTCAATAACCACGTTTACAGGCAAGTATTTTCAAACGGTTCAACAATGCAGTAATGCTCAAAGGCACGGTTGAGTGGCGCATCGTGGACTAAACTATTCATGATCGAGCATTGTATTGGTCCAATCAAAAGAACACATTCGCTGCAGTGTAAACACATAGATAGGCAAATTGGTGCATTGTGAGATAGAACAAGCTCGCTCGCGAATTTGTGTCATTAGAATTTCAAAACCAATCATAAGAACACACAATCATACTTTTTTCATACAAAATTGTGTTTATTGACCTAGAATATCTATCTTTCAATCATTAGAAGCTTGAAATCGTATGGAAGTCCACTTTAAAGGGAGAGATCCTCTTTTGCAAGCCAAAATTTAAAAGTTGCGAGGTTATTGTCTTATATGAAAGGAAATGTCATTTAATAGCATGCCTGAAAAAATTAAGGCTTGAAATCTCTTTTTCGTGGAGTTATAGACCTAAAACTTATTAAACTGAGGGACGTCGGTTTAATGGGTACATACGTATTTTCGGCCGTTGAGTAAGTTCGTAAACAGATTTTACGGTGTGCCAGATCGGTATGCATGACCCCTACGTGACCCGCGCTATCTACGTGACCCGCGCATAGGTACTAATGTGTGAGCGTTTACCAAGCCAAAAACCCAAACATCGCTTAAACTGACTACATGTAATTATATATTCTTTATTTTTGAGATCTTTTTCCGTGACATACGTTAACAAATAATCGGTTTCACAATACCTTTACGAGAATTAGTACTATATTGTTGTAATATTATGCTAAATCAGTTGAACTCCTTTATTGACCGATATATAGTTTAAATGGAGGGACGCATTCGCTTTTCATTCGTAGAATCCAAATTAGAGGGCTGTTCGCTCTGATTCTTTTTTTGAGTGTTACATTGATCCCCATCCGTCAACTGAAAGCTGTTCAGACGCTTTGTAAAAGTGGATCTGTCCCTTTAAGCTCGGCGGCGACAGTACGTGGTCGCTAAGACACCAGGGGGGGGGGGGGGGGGGGGGGGGGGGTCACTCGCATACACAAGTGCTACCCACCCGTGTCAAGCAACCTCTGAAAAGGACCCTAATGCCAAAAAGGCGTATCGCACCTTTTAACACCCCTAAATTGTTATAAATGGCGTATAAATGCTCTTCAAAGTTTAAATGCGATTTCCCCATCGACATCAACTTCCCTGCTGGTAGCAGTGGGAATAGCAACTAAATCAGAGAGAGAGGAGAACCGGTTCTTCGTCGCCGACGCCATGTAGCTAGTACTAGTATAGTAGGCTACTTGGACAATATTGTCAAACGTGATAACACAAAATGCAACACTCGGGACTGAAGTAAACGTTATTTCATTGAAAACCAAAGTAAATCATTCAATAGCTCAATAACTCGAAAGATGTATATTACTATAGCATTTACCTCAGCTCAGACAGCATCATTGAAAACCACAGTAAATCATTCAGTAGCTCAATAACTCGAAAGATGTATATTACATACTTACATAGCATTTACCTCAGCTCAGACAGCATCAACGAGTTCATAACAAACATATTTTGTTGTTGTTGTTGTTTAGAGTTTATTGGCGGTTCATTCAATTTGAATATTTTCGCCAATAACTAAATATTATTTTAATTCTTCTCATTAGTTTTCTTTATTTTAATATTTTCATTTTTTTTTTTTCTTTTCTTTCTTTTGGGGGTGCATAAACGTTTTCAAACAATCGGTAAACAAAACCAAAATTAAAGGCATCATCGGGCCAACCCGGCTCGGTACGTTGAGCAGGCTTCTCAACTGACGAATCAGTCTAGGCCCCCCGATACATGGAGATGCGCTCTGGTCGCCTTCGTTCTATTTTGCACCTGCATCCGATTCCAAAAACAAAACAAAATTATATATCAAATCAAATCAACTCAAAAAACAAAATTTCAATTATTCAAATACATACAAGGTAGCAAACATTTTGGGGCTTTGAAAGTGAAAGTGCAAAGTGCAGGATGTAATTTACTAATTATTTACATAAACAAGTACAAAAGAAAGTTACACATTACTTACACATCTTGCGACAAAATTGCTAGCCTCCATTCAAGGCTGCATGACTGAGAATTCTACCCGAGCTAGCTTGGCTATCTCCGATAAAAAGAAGAAGTTAGTCCAATTCTGATTGCGATACGATATTTAGTACTCAATGGCGTTGACTGACAATCATCGCGCTTTATGCTTCACTAACCATGTTCACTGCGCTAACGTAAGGCTCCTGATTTTAGACATTTTAAATCACTTTTTATACGGTCTTTTTAGCCAAAATTTGTATTTTTTTAATATACACTGTTCTGTTAGAGCTTTTTAGCCGTCGGAGAGTTTTTGAAAGAAGTTTTTGATGTGGAAAAGCGAATTTTTAGCGTTGGAATTTGTAAGTCGCCGCGGCAGCAGAGTGAGCGAGGATACCAGCGGGTGCGACGCAAATACATCGGGAGTCTGCGGGGCGACCGACTGACGGAGTTTTCGCTAATACTACACGTCAACTTGGACAATTTTTGTGCAATTTTTTTAAAACTAACTTTCAGCCATCCGTTTTAAATCGTGTATGAATTGAAATAATAAAGTTATTTTTAGACTTTTGGTGTACTTTTTAACTTATGAGCGAATATATTTGGTGTGTTTTTAACAAGATTGATTTTCGCGGGAAAACGGCAGCCATCTTGGATTTTTTTAGATTGAAGAATCGGATTGGGATATATGGACCAGAATTAAAAGCCTATTCTTAAGGATTTCAATTGAAGTTCAGCAGTCAAGACATCTTAAAGGGAAGTACACTTTGATATAAACTATTTTTGAATATCTTGGAGTGATTGTTTTGTGTGATTTTATCAACATGAAGAGCACTACTTTGATTAGATTTGCAAACCTAATGTTCTGCTGCCTTGTTTTGAAGCAGACCCTTTCAACCACAAAGAAACTCGAAATGTTTTCTCCATATGGTAACCAGTGGGATAATGGATTATTACATACAATCCAGAGAGAAGACTGTATGTCCCATTCTGCAATCTATATACACACTTATAGGATCCTGTCCAGACCAAACTCATCAAACATAGAACTACGACCAAACAATCAAATTGGATTTTGTCTCATCATATTACTGTCTGGTGATGTGAGCATGAATCCAGGCCCACGAGGAGTAGATGTAAGCCTTCCTAAGTGTGAGTCTTGTCAGACAGTAGTGAGGAAAAATCGCAGACAAGAACAGTGTTCAGATTGTGAAGATATTCATCATGCAACATGTGCAAATGTTCCACCAAAAGAGTACAAGAATGTTATTAAGCATAAATTGAATTGGTACTGTCCTGCATGCAAATCAGAGCCGTGTGGCATGTGCGAAGAACTAGTCACAAGTCAACAGAAGTAGGGGGAATGTGACAAAATGTTCAAAGTGGGTCCATGCTTCCTGTGGAGGAGTAAATGATGCAGAATACTCCAACTTAGAAGGGGAAAATTGTATTTGGGTGTGCCCTATGTCACAGCCGGTAAGGATTGTGATTGACTTGTTTGTCTGGTGGGGCAAAACTAAACAAATTAATTACTGAACTCAAACAAAATAACACATAACACTCTGATTCAGGGAAATAACTTTTATTTCCTTAACATTTGCAAGGTAACAGTGGGTTAATACATATACAAATGAGAAAAAAATACATTGCATGAGAGTAGGAGTCAATTTATGTGAACTCATCAACAAAGATTGTTTCAATTATAACGTCAAGTGACTGGAGTTATATGAATTAAGTGTAATCGGCGTCGTTTAAATTGGAGAGTTTAATTAGTTCATCGCTACTTTACGCGAAACCTGGGAATCGTCGTCACACGCGCGTTGTCTTGCGTAGTCTACGCTGTCGGACGTCGGACGCGAGTTGCTTCCCGACCCCTGCCGATGTCGACCACGTTAACGCGGGACGAACCGTTGTGCGCGTACGAAGCTTGACGAGCCCGCGACTGTCCAATGCGAACCCTGCGTGATCCTGGTAAACCCGGCTAAGCCGTCGGCTAACCCTGTTGAACCGCATGGGAACCTTGTTGAACCGTGCGAGAACCTGTTGAGCCGTAGGTCAACCGTAAGTCAACCGTAAGTCAACCGCCATCTACAAAATAGATCGGTATAAAAGACCGAAGCATAAAAACAACTGCTCTATACTTTTACTTATTTATCCGGAGCACAGCACAATTCATAATTCACACCGAGAATAGAATTATAAATATGATGCATCATTTTACACATTGGATAAGTAATTAAACAAGAGATGTAACATTTCCTGAATATCAGTTTCTTCATATGTTTAAAATAAAGAATTGTATTAACATTTGAAACATCAACTGTTTGACACATCTCTTATTGAATCAAAATATACTCTCACATGCTTCATCATTCGTAATCAATTTCTAAACATAGTTATAACATTCACTATTACTGGTTCCATTTAGGGTTTAATTATCACAAAATTATTTATCTTCTTTTCTCAACTCACATTCGGATGTAGCAAAATGGAACAAACATTTCATTTTGTATAATATTTTACAGTTAGATGAATAAGAAGCAAATTATCCACTTACAGTTTGACTGTCGAAACAAGCGTGAGTGTCTGGTCCAGGCATATCATGGTGGCTGGTGAATGTACAAAACTAGTGGCCGCGCCTATTTAAAATGGCCGCCAAATCTCACATTGCCGCCTATGCGTACTACCATAAAAACACACTAAATTAAGACTTGCAAGAGCTGGACAAATCCATGTCCTTGCTCTGCGACTTCTGATCTTCAAGTAACGCTAATATATCCCCAGGCCCATTAATTACCACGCCCCTCATAGCAAGGACGAACAACTATCTAAATTAGCATATCTATTATATTATCCCCTTACAAGATCAACCCCCATTTGGGTAGCAACAGTATACAATGACTTAGGAATGAGCAAAATTTACCAAATAGCCATTAAATCAAATACCAACTATTTCATGAAAAGGGTTTCTCTCCCTCAGCAACAAGAAACAGAAGTTGTAACCCGGTAACCAACGAACAAAAGAATCACCGTGCCTCACTGCATGAATGAATCAGGGAACTCAAAAGAGGACACATCACTTGTGTGCGTTCAACTGGCCTGGGGTTCTGGCCTGAATAGATACTTCAGTAACAAAAGAAGAACTAATCCCATGACATGTGCCCTAAAGAGTGATCAATGTTTACAAACATCTAAAAGTTTGAAATGACTTGTAACACCCTATATGTGACTTCATGAATTTTTCAGATACCCTGTTTAACAATTCCGTGAGCAGTACTACAAGCAATCGATTTTCTGCCCTGAGTGATAACGATGATGGAAATACTAGTTACACTTCTGAAATTCCTGATTCCTACATTTCTTCTCAAAATCAGCATTCTAAGAGGCAACCGTTTAAAAGCAAAAAGAAAGGCAAATCACGCAACAGTAAAGACTCATTGAGAATTATGACAGTCAACTTTCAAAGCATCAGAAATAAAATAGCTGATACTGAGGTGCTAATAGATGAACATAACCCAGACATAGTGCAAGGGGTGGTGGAGACCTGGCTTACGGGAGATATTAACAATGCTGATATATTTTCGGACTCTTACGACGTCTTCAGAAAGGATAGGCAAGTTGGAGTGCATGGTGGAGTATTAGTGGCATGCCAATATCTTATCCTGACAAGAACATGAAGAAAGGAGGAGTTTGAGGTGGACTCAGAAATTTTGTGGACTCAGTTAGAATTAAAGGGACGCCACTCACTCTTGATTGGTACTGCCTATAAACCTAGGCATGATGATAACAACTTTGTTAGTGAACTTGAGATTTCTCTTGACAAAATCAGCAGGGAAGGAAGAGGATATAACATTCTACTTGCAGGTGACTTCAACCAGCCAAATATCGACTGGACGAACTCTGTTGTGGTATCAAACCACTCAGCCTCAAAGGATACTGCAGAATCCTTTCTGCAGACGGTTACCGGTTTTGGTTTAAATCAGTACGTCAAGGAGCCAGCAGGAAAGAAAATATTTTGGATCTTGTATTTACAAACAACGACAGTCTAGTTTAAGCATTAGAGTTGAACAGGGGATCAGTGATCATGACATTATCATAACTGAGGTGGACCTAAAAGCCAATGGAAGAGAATACCAAGAAGAAGATTTTTTGTCCGCAAGAAAGCAAACACAGAGATGATAAATGAAGAATTGGGTGATTTTCAAGAACAATACTTCAGCATGGATCATGCCTCGGTCCAAGAGAAGTGGGATCTGCTTGAAGGAGAAATTAAACGGGTCATGGAGAAATACAAACCACAGAAAGCTGCAGCCAAACCAAATAGTTTACCCTGGTTTAATAGAACACACCACAGGCTTAGGAGAAGGAAGCAGAGAGCTTATAACAAAGCAAGGAAATCTAGGAAGAACGAAGACTGGAATACCTTCCTGTCCTGTCAAGAAGAACTGAGGAAATCCTTATTTGTATCAGATCATCTTACCACAGCAATGAAAGAAAATAAAGAAACAGTTTTGGTCATACATGAAAAAAGTGGAAAAGTGAAGGAGGAGTTGCAGATCTCAAGATAGGCAACAAAATCGTTAGTGATGGACAAGGGAAAGCGGAAGCTCTAAATACTCAGTTTGCTAGCGTATTCACCAAATAAGATCAAACAAGTATTCCTTCATTGCGAACAAGTATCATCCCGAGTATTCAGAATTAAACATCAATGAAGATGGAGTTCTCAAGCAGTTGCATGACCTTTCTCCAAACAAGCCATCAGGACCAGACCAAATACCTCCTGGTTTCTGAAGATGTTTGCACCGAAACTGGCACCATTGTTAACCGATCTGTTCCAGAGCTCCATTGACAGTGGAATTCTGCCACATCAGTGGAAGTCAGCAAACATCTGTGCAATCTTTAAGAAAGGAAATAAAGCTGCTCCAGAAAACTACCGACCTGTCTCGCTTACTAGCGTCACATGCAAAATTCTTGAACATTCACATATTATGGATCATCTAGAACAACATAACGTACTAGTGGACACATAGCATGGATTTAGAGCAAAGCGCTCCACGGAAACTCAACTTATAGCAACGGTTGATGACATTGCCAAAATACTAGATCGTGGAAATTCAGTACATATGGCTATCCTGGACTTCACTAAAGCGTTCGACAAGGTTCCATACGAACGGCTACTGCAAAAGCTTCACTACTACGGGGTCCGACACCAGATCCATCGGTGGCTTAGATGTTTGCTGACATTCCGCACACAAAGAGTGGCTTGTGAAGGTTGTATGTCATCATCAACTGAAAATTTGAAAATCGGACCTACCGTTACGAAGTCACGTGACCTTTTGTCTATGCATGTCAGCCCGAAAATTGCTCAATTTCGTGATTTGTGTACAAAACATATGGAAATATCAGTTTTCGTAAAAGGAGGTATATCATTGGTTATTTAGTCTTGTTTACATTTTATATGTTAGTTTTGGGGTTCAAAATAGTTGAATTATAGTTAGAAATAAAAAAAAAAAATAATAAAATACTTAAGTAAAAAAAAAATAAAAATACATAAGAAATTATAAAAACAATAGAAAACATGAGGAAGAACCTGGCTCGTCCAAATTTTGTTGTCGTATTATTATTCCAAATGCTCTAAAGAATATATGTAGTGAAAACCAGAGTTTAATTATGAAGAATATATGATTTATGGGTAAAAATATGAATTGTATGACCTTATTTGCATAAATTACCATAAATATGCAAATTAATGAATTTTTCAAAAAATTAAAATTACCATTGTATTATATACACTTCACTTATCATGCGTGCAATTTTTCACGGCGATCGGCCGGGGGCCTGCTGAAGACCTCAAAATAGCCCGGCCTTTTTAGAGTTAACCTGAAATTTCATCCTTTTATCTACGTCAGATTGAAACGAAACAAATAATAACATAAACTTTGGAATATAAGGCGTTGTATCGACGCCTTTCTTTTCATGAAACACTTAATTTCTCGTAGTTTATGCGATTTGAAATATCTTTGTTCCTGCTCATTACTTTTTCATAGAAATCCAAGTCATACATATTTGTTTATAAATGGGAAGCCTTGTCTTTATCTTTCTTCCTCCTTCTCTCCCCACCTCCTCTCCCCTCTGCCCTCCATCACCTCTTTCTCTCTCCCTCTATTTCTTTCCCCATCTGTCTATATATGCATATTCATTTTCTATTTACCTCTTTCTGTGCAGCTCCGGATGGAGTTGCAATAGACCAGATATCCAGGCTTCTATACTGGACTGATGGTGGAACTCACACAATCTCTGTAGCGCACCTAGATGGGTCCAACCGGAAGACTCTAATAGAGGGGCTGCAGATTCCAAGGGCTATAGTTCTGCATCCAGCTGATGGGTGTGTAACTGCAATCGCCTTGACCTTTGCTAATTCACTTGAACATTATTTTGAAAAACTATTGATGATTTTGTGTAAGATTAGGAAACAATTAGCAAATTTAGCATTGTCATTCTCATCATTATCAATATTGTTCTTATCCTCCAGGGAGGTCGATCCTGGGGGGGGGGGGGGGGGGGGGGGGGGCAGGGGGGTGGTCGCCCCTAATTAAAATATTGGGGTGGAGGGGGGCAACGTATAATTTTGCACCCCCCCCCCCCCCCCCCCCCCCCCCCCCCAATAATTCCGAAAATGAGGAAGAAAAAAAAAGAGTGATATAATGCTAAAGAGGGGAAAGACATATTTATCAATAATTAATCTTCAAAATAGCTGTTTGATTTAGCTTGAAAAGGACTTTACATCTCTTTGTTTGCCGCGCGCTTCGCGCGCATACAGTTTCTCATATTGCAAGTTTCATTTCGGTTGCGGGAACTCACCTTTCGAAATGTGTTGGGCAGTGTAATTTCTCAAACGCACACCTCAAACGAAGTTTATTAAACTCTCATCTATAGCACACCGTCACAGAAAATAAAATAATCTGAAATAATATATCTTTCAGTCAATTCGGACCATATGCGCTGAACGCAAATCAAATTGGAATATCGTGTCCCCCCACCTTTGAAAGTGGAGGAGATTCGCATTATGTATGTTTGGTTCCATACTTATATACTTCATATTGCGTGAAATTTCCGTCTCAGGTGTGCACCAAATCGCACAATTTCACGCCCAAAAAATACAAAAGCTCCCTACTGTGGGAGGGGGACACCACCTCCCACAACCTCCCCCGCTCGGTCGGTTCGCTTCCTCGCAATGTCGCCCCTCCACTTTTGAGAAGTTGTTGACACCATTGCTTAGTTTCATGGGAGCTCAATGCCCTAGACTATATCGATGGCTCTATAGTATACAGGATCACGTGGATCAATCTCATGCAAGGCTCAATCTTTTCCTCGCTATGCCCTTTACAAATACGTAACGAGCAGGTTCACTTTTTTTAACAATTTGTAACACCCATGATAGGAGTTGCAAATGTCTGAAATCTAAAACCCTTCGAGCCATCAGGACACTTTCAATAAGCGCATAATAAAACTTCCGGGCATGCCAATGTGGGGCTTTTAGCTCTCTCAGTGGTCACTCTGGAAAAATGTTCAAATTTCGCACCCCCCCCCCCCCCCCCTCCTCCCCAATCGCAATAACAGATCGACGCCTCTGTTATCCTCACCATTACCACCACCTCCATCAACACCTAAATTATCATCGTTCGTCATCATCATAATCATGATCAGCATCGTCATCATGATTATTAACATCACTACCACCACGTACGTCAGAATCAACATCAAATCATCGTAACTTTCATCAGAAATCATCATAATTATCATCATTGTTAACGTCATCACCATCATCAAAATTATCTTCATCAATATCTACATTATCACCAACACCACCGCCATCAAAATCATCATCTTCATCATCATCATCAACGTGATCATCATTGTTAACGTCATCACCATCAACATCATCTTCATCAATATCGACATTATCACCTTCACCACCGCCACCATCGTCAAAATCATCGTTGTCGTCATCATCATCATCATAATAGTAATCGTCCTCATCGATATCGTCATTTTCACATCACTACCACCACCACTACCAACACCACCATCATCATCATCATTATCATCATCATCATCATCATCATCATCATCACTGAATGTTCTAATTCGCCTCTTTTGTCAGGGTGATGTTCTGGACAGACTGGGGAGAAACCCCTTCCATCGAGCGATCCTACATGGATGGCTCCTCCCGATCCGTGATCGTGTCTTCTGGCCTCAGGTGGCCGAACGGTCTCGCTCTCGACTACCAAGGTGGGTATCTTGAACCTAATATCATTATCTTAACCGAACAGTTTCATGATTATCGGTCCTAGGACCCTACCTCGAGTGGTAAGGCAAACAATCCGCACGTTTCCTGATCATCTCGATCAGTTATTATCTCTACAGACTGGCCTCAGGTGGCCGAGTGGTCTTGCTCTCGACTACCAAGGTTTGTATTAAGCCTCATATCATTGTCCTAATGAATATTTATATACTGTATAATTATTTATATGCTCGGTCCTAGGGCCCTGCCACGACTGGTGAGGCACACATCCGCACGTTACTAGATCATCTCGATCAGTTGTTTTCTGGACTAGTTTCGGATGGTCGTATGGTCTCGCTCTCGATTATCAATGTCGGTTATAAACTGAATATATTGACCTTTATTATATTATCGTTCCAACTGGATAAGTTAAACGTAACCGTATGGCGTTAATCCCCAAGCGGTAAGGCAACAATCCGCAATGCGTATTCCGATCAGGTAATGTGTCTTTGGCCATCAGGTTAACAAATTGTCTCGCTCTGAACTACAGTATCAATGCGGGTATAGTCTGAATACATAGGCCCTGGTCCTCTTTGGCCAGCTTGATTAGGGCAAACGTTAATAGTCGTGTATATTTTTCTAGGACCTGGACACGTTCTTTAGTCCAACGTTTTTTTATTGATTCATATTCTAGAAAGGTTAAGAAGAAATTTCAGCTTTGTTGCCACCTTGGCAACATTGGGCAACTTTTTTTATAAGCATTATAAAGTTAATTAGCTAATTTGCATATTTGTGAAATAAGGTCAGGGGTCATTTTCTATCTAGGAATAGTACAATATTGATCAAAACAAGTATAATAGGGTATTTAGGGGCAAGGATTCCATTTCCGGTGCTCGTTTGTAAGTGTCATATGGGCAACACCCTGAAATCCAAGATGGCTGCCCCTAATTTGCATATTTATGAATATTATTGAGTTTCAGTGGCTACAGCCTCTTATAAGCCATTATTACAGATTATTTTCCTCAATCATGTTATACATGTGTGATAACGATCATTTAGCTTGGTTACCACCTCGGTAACCACTAGCAATGCATACAATTTGCATAATTAGATATTTTACCTAATTTGCATATTCCCCCAAATCGAGTATATTGGGAACCCGGAAAGTAAAAATGACAAGTAATACCACTTTTCCAAGGTTTAAGGGGGCAACAAATCCATTTATGATACTTAATTTGACGTTTCACCTTGGCAACCCACATAAATCCAAGATGGCCGCCTTTGTCATTTTTAAGGTAATAGTAATACTGCTATTTGCCACTTTAATGGCATTTATTTTATAACAGTATGCTTGTTTTACTGTAAGTAAACAACTAGATTATGATTCAAGTATTCCAGTTCCTATTTCCAATACTTAAAAGTCCAAACATTATAATATTGATCTAATATAACCGAAATAATATAGTTGTGTATCATAACATGTGTAATTTGGGGAGCAGCCATGTTTGATTTGAGATGGTTGCCATGGTGATACAGGGAAATAATTATCAAAAATGGATCTGTTGCCCCCCAAAACCTTGGAAAAGTGGTATCACTTGTCATTTTTACTTTCCAGGTTCCCAATATACTCGATTCAGGGGAATATGCAAATTAGGTAAAATAATTAATTATGCAAATAATATGCATTACTAGAGGTTGCCATGATGGCAACTAATCTTTTATATCTTAAATACATACTTAGAACATAACTGACGAATAATAATCTGGAATTATTGCTTATTAGAGGCTGTAGCCACTAAAAATCAATAATATTCATAAATATGCAAATTAGGGGCAGCCATCTTGAGATTCTTGGATTTCAGGGTGTTGCCCATATTGCACTTAAAAACGAGCACCGGAAATGGAATCCTTGCCCCAAAATATATTAGAATACTTGTTTTTATCAATATTGTACAATTCCTAGATAGACAATGACCCCTGACCTTATTTCAAAAATATGCAAATTAGCTAATTAACTTTAAAATGCTTATAAAAAAAGTTGCCCAATGTTGCCAAGGTGGCAACAAAGCTGAACATTTTCCTTAACCTTTCTAGAATATGTATCAATAAAAAAACATTGGACTAAAGAACTATTCCAGGTCTTGTACACGACCCAATTGACCGTCTACACGACTATAAATAATGAAAAGTTTTGCATCCAAATGTGTTTAAAATGTTTAATAAGGTCCACATTAACGGCGTGCAAATGAAATGTGTACACTAAACTGGGGTATATACGTATTCTGCTAGCTATAATTATGTAATTGAATTACTGTAACTTATATAACTCAAACCATTCTAATATTGATGAAAACTATATAAAGAAAACAAGCTGTCATTGTGAACACACTTCCTTTGTATGTCATAAATGCTGTTTTCCACCTCTTTTGATCAAACAGGCGGTCGTCTATACTGGTGCGACGCCGGAGTCGATAAAATTGAGTCAGTCGACTTCCGAGGTCGAAATCGCCGCGTCATCATCGATTTTGGTTACGATGCTCACCCATACGGCATCGCCGTTGTGGGGAACTTTATATATTGGGTCGATTGGAACCTGCATAGTCTCTTGAGGGCCGATAAGCTGACTGGGAGGGGAAATGCAACTATAGGCCCACAGGACTACGCCAGACCAAACTCTGTGTTCGCAGTAACGAGATCAGCTATGCCTTCAGGTTGGAAGATATTTAGATTCCACAATTATTGTAGCAAATAGTCGTTAACGAATGAATGAAACAAAAAACGAGAGGAATTGATAAATTAAATAATGAATAAATGAAACATTTAATTAATTATCGATTGATTGATTGCTCGATTGATTGATTGACTGATTGATGCACCAATCGATCAATCAACTAATCAACCAATTGATCAATCGATGAATAAAATAATACATGAATGAACGAGTTAATAATAAATGAATAAACGAAATAATGGACGAATTAAATTCGGTCTAGATAGTGTCATTAGAGGTACAGCCCCTCTTTTGCAAGCCAAATTTCAAAAGTTGCGAGGTTATTGTATTATATGAAAGAAAATGTCATTTAATAGCATGCCTGAAAAAAATTAGGGCTTGAAATCACTTTTTTGTGGAGTTATAGACCTAAATCTAATAAACCATCGTCCAACAGTTAATTGTGCAGTATACGTGTGTTCACCCGTCGAGAAAGTTCGCTCACGGATTCCAAGGAGTGCCACAGCGCTATGCGTGACCCCCATGTGACCCGCGCTAGCTACGTGACCCGCGCATACATAACAATAAGTACGCGATTACTAAGCAAAATAACCAAACCTCGCTTAAACTGGCTACATGTAGTTATATATTCTTCATTTTTGAGATCTTTTTCCATGACATACCTTTACAAATGTCGGCTTCACAATACCTTGACAAGAATAAGTACAATATTGTTGTCATATTATGCTAAATCAGTTAAACTCCTTTATTGACCAATATATAGTTTGATGGAGGGACGCATTCGTTTTTCATTCGTAGAATCCAAATTACAGGGCTGTTCGATCTGATTTTTTTTGTGTGTGTTACATTCATCCCCATCCGTCAACTGGAACTATTCAGACGTTTTGTTAAAGAGGGACTGTCCCTTTAATATATTTCTGTCAAAATCTGCGAGAATCACGATGACCATGATCGCTAAATAGTATTTAGCCTATAATTGTATGCCTTATTCTTGTGATTATTCTTCAGGAACCACTCGATGCTCAGCGGATGTTGACGGGATACGGGGCGGGTGCTCCGGACTATGTCTACCCAGAGGCAGTAGCAGGACGTGCGCATGCGCAAATGGCTATCTGTTGCAAAGAGATGGGACATGCATTTTAGGTACAGTTCTTGAAGATCGTTTGACATGTTTAAGGGGCCCAGTGGGGTATTATTTGACGTTTTTGCACACTTTTACTATATCGGGAATATCTTTCTAACCATTAAAGCTACCTCCTACAAACCATACATTTCTGGAAAGCTTAGAATATGGGGAATCAAACTTTTAGCAAGTCAACATTCAAAACGCATCTCCTCAGAGGTATATAGGCGTATACATTCTATATTTTAAAGATAGATATTATGATGCTATACAAACAAACTAATTATGGCTTTTTACATTATTCATCTATCTTCATAGTCAAAAGGCAATTTTGCAAAAAATCAGAAATAATAGCCATAATTAATCTGTTCATTTACAAACAAGGAATAATTCCTCCAAATTTCATTGAATTTGAATAAATACTTTTCAAGTTTTTAGAATGTTAGTCTCGGAAATCAAATTTTCGACAAATGAGCTTGAAAGGTCATATACAATATTGATATTTGTTAGATAAATGTGACACGGATACAAATAGGGAAATAGCGGGATAAATAACAGTAGTTGGTTCAATGGAAGTTTAGGGCATGTTAATCACTTATAAACTGCCATGTTTAATTTTTGCATGACAATAGATGTTGCTGCTTCACTCTGAAAAAAAAAGAGGAACACAATTTGGATGATAACAATTTTGATTTGGGACATTTTTATTTGGACTATTTAAGAAAAGTATAATTAAAAATCTCCAATCTAAGCTGGAAAATAATCACTTCCGGCCCCAGAAATGTACAACATTGATAACAAAATCCATAATTTGTCCATTTAATAGTTACCACCTACTCCACAAAGTATATATTTTCTTAAAGCTTAGAATCCATGAATCATTTTAAGATAAAAATCTCAATTTTGATGAAAACAAAATTCAATACCCCACTGGACCCCATAAGGTCTAGTATATTATACATACAAATTTCTAGGAGATGTGAAATACATGTATATAACAATTTACAGAAAGCAGTAATTTGAACTACTTATAAATATAATACAATTTTAATTAAGTAATTCGTTTAATTTCGGCAATATATTAAAACAAAATCAATAAATCATCAACAAACGAATCGTGTAGGTGGCTGTGAAGAGAATATTAAAAGTTGCTCATTATAGTGCATAATCAATAAGCATTTCCATGGGTTTCCATGATCTGCATTGTTGATCTTGCTATTGCCAGTCTTCCTTTTATCTCTGTGCTGCTCTCTACTTTATTGTTAATTATGGAACATAAATATCCAAATTGACTGATCACTTCAATCTTCTTTTCATATGTGGTTGTTGCTGTCTTTATCAACAACCATTATTTGTTTCTTGTTCGTGTTCAATAAAAGGTTTTTCTTTGCACTCCTTTTTTTTTAATACGATGCAATAAGTCGAAGAGCTCCTCTATTGTTTTACCATTCAGTAATCGGCAATAGGAAAAGGGCCATGCAACATACAGATTTACCATAAATCGCACGACTAATTAAATTATTCATCTTACAATAAATATCACAATCAATTAATTGTATGGTCAAATAATTGTGAATAAATCGTACATGTTTATTTTAATGAGTCAAGAAATAGTAAAACACGATCACGTTAGTGGTGAAAATAAGCACTGTTTCTAATAATACCCGTCCCTTATTTCCTTTGAAGTTTAGATCATGAGTGTGATGTATATTAATATAAATTGCCTCCCTTCCTTCTTTGCAATCCAGATGAAAGTATGTTGTGTCCTCTGATCTTCACCTCTGGTTCTGTCCGTGCGGGATGTGTGCCGAGACCCGGCAGAAGGTGCTCAGTTCAATGCCAAGATGGACTCATCCCTGCTGTGGACGAGATAATCTGTCTCCCTGGAGGCAGATGGGACCTCAATGAATTGGACCTCTGCCTAGGTATGGAACAGGTCTTCGGTTGAGAAGGAGAAGGCTGCTATGTCATGTTTGTACTTGTTTAAAATGAGGAGCCGCGTAATTTAGCTCTCATTAATTTTGGTAAATATTCTCCAAAATACATTAAATAGAAATAATTATCATCTGGAAATGAGCATCTTATGGGAAAGGCTCAAATCTAACATGATGGTGTGCATAATTCAAATTGGCAAAAAATGACTTTACACCCTTCTCCTTCTCACCCAACGATGTCCCCACAAACCCCAGCTGCTAAAGTAGCAATTTAACGATATTCTGCTGTTTGTGTTTCTAAATTTTCAAAATTCTCAGTTCCGTTGATAGTACTTTATGAACTTAATTTACTCTGTTAATATTTACCTGAGTATTGCTTCTTTCTGAAAATGTATTTGTGAGGTTTTCGCTTGATTTCGATTCCATGTAAGAATGAACTTAACTCATTTTCAACAACTTTATAGAAAGGGGCCGGAGATCCAGGAACACCATTGACAATAATAATTACAATGTCGCATATTTTCTCCATGTTATGAGGGGTTCATTCATGGTTAATACTCTACCCATAGTTCATTCATCATGTAACAGTTTACATGTACAGAGTTTACATTTCTTGTACTATCTTGGGGATAAAATGGTCAATATCGTCTTACAGAGTGTAGCTAGATAGCTTGGGCGTTCTGGATCGTTTCGTTATCTGGTACAGTGATGGAATTCAGATTGGAAGATCATGTAATATAATTCATATGAATTGATATAAATTAACAAGTACAGAATGTAATGTATATCTTATTTAATTACTGTAATAGATTTGCCATTCAAATAATCATCCATGTTTATTCATTAATTAGATATTAAATTCATGAACACCACGACATATACATAAATAAATAACTTGAACAGCACTACACACAGGGCAAAGATGACAATAGCTAGCAACGCACCTCAACACAGAGACACTGGAATCCACTCCCCACCGCATGCAAATAGTACCCACAGAGCAAACCACAAATATGAACCTGGCTAAACTGAAAATGCATTGGTAATGATATCATCCACAATTTAGTCACGGAAATGTTTATTTAGTTAAGAATATTTAAATTGGTCTTTGTTTTAATGCAGGTGCGAGGTGCCCCCCGCTGGCAGCGCCCCCTCACGTCGACCCTGGCCCCTGCTCCTCCCCTTATCTAGCGGGCACGCAGTGCACCCACGAGTGTGAACCGGGCTACGCACAGACTGGCGGGAATAAGAGACGAACCTGCAGTCCTAGCGGAGAATGGCTCGGAACGCCCATTGTATGTCAAGGTACAATCCAACTACTCTTGAATTCACAAATGACTTTTTGCTAATCATTATTCAGAATTTCTCTCTCTATAAATATAAGCGAAAAGTGAACTAATACATACAGCTTTGGTTTCTTCCTATATTTAAATAAATGCAAGGAATTATCATAAATGATTGAAAAGGAAGAATAGTATGCGAAGCTTAAAGTGGGGCCTGTAAAGTGTCTAACTCCACGAAAATTACTTGGAGCTTCCACATTTCTCTTTGACCGTGTTGTATAGCTATAGTAAAATAAGAATAAGATGAGGTTTGAATTTTCAAAATGTCTTCTTACTTATGATGATATCTATCATTTAGTGGGAAGTTGCATTATATGACCGTTGCCCAACGCTTTTTCAAGCGATTGCAAATGCGATAGATCGCGGTATATAAGTAGCCACCATTATTATTTATTATTATTATTACTTGAAATATCAGCTATAGTCCCTCTAAAACTACACGTCAAAAATATTTGCCGTAATTAACACCTCGCGTGTACAGCTGCGCTGATATAGCGCTGACGGTCAGGGCAGCGACTGCATGAGCTGAGCTAGCTCAATATTCTTCTGCGCGCGAATTCGGTACCGTCTTAATGCAAGGGTTTGGATATCGTTTCAATGGACGATAAACCTGCGACAAATCTATGGCAGGCCATCAGAATTGGGTGATACAATATTATATTAATATTCGGGTTTTTTTCACGAGGTAAACAGGGTTCGTTTTCCCTCAAACTTTCACACACTCATTCAATTGTATATTATGAAATGAAATGAAATGAAATGAAATGAGATGAAATTGATTTATTGTCAATAATAATCAGTTCTATATTTACAATTTACAATAGTCATAGTACAGATTAATAAAACATCTTGAATTAACAATACAGTAAAACGAATTGACAAAAGGGGCTAACAAAATAGCACAGTGCTAATCGAGGTTAGTCCCGAAAATAGTGAATTACACAAACAAAATACATTTCAGCTGAACTAACTTATTTACACTATATACATAAGTTGAATCTATATCAATTTTAAAAGATAATTCATCATACTTATTGTCAGGATTTGTAGCGTATATATTTTTTAAATGGCGAGAGACCACGTGAATAAATACAATTGTAACTCAATTCTTAGAAAATAAACAATTATTTTAATAAATCAACGGTTCGTCGACATCTTATACGAGTTCAAAACATACAAAACAAATTAAACTGTGAATACAAGACATTAATGATTACTGCAGTTTCTAACAGTCCCAAAATGAGCCGGCATATTATTTCCAGTTTCTAATAACTAAACAGTTCACCCGGGTGTGCTTGGTGTTTGAAGCGCGAATTCTCCCTGACCGCGAGTGTAGGTTGAACTGCCGTCACGCGATACAATAGAATAGCATTAAATATATGAATTAAAGCTCATCATCTTTAACACAAGCATTAGTTTAAATTCGACACAGCTGTGAGGAAGTCCACATCCACGAGTTTCTTTGATGTGGTACAAAAACAAGCAATTATACAAGAATACACAATTACAAAACTTAGTTATTTCTTTGAGTGAGAAGTTTAACCATTGACGCCGTCTGTGCCTGCCTCCCGAGGAAAATGTCCTTAAACATGGTTCCGCTCACACCAGCAGAAATACATGCAAGGGTAAATACCGTGGATAACCTCTCACTCATAAAACAGCAAGACTTCCCCCACACTGGCATCATCTCGCTCCCTGGACTCCTCGACCTGGAGATCCACAGACGTCCTTACTCGTTCATGGCTTAATAGCTTCTCACTCTTTCCTGCCACACCTTAAATGTCCCGCAAAAACTCAGCTATACGTGTCACAACACCCTAGCCAATCACAGTCTCTCCCTCACGTCACATGATCACTTTTACTCACACGCCTCCCGGTCACAGCCATTCACCTTCCTCATTCATAATCACGTGATCGCGCACCCCTCAAAAACATCCAATTTGCATATGACGATTCGCACCCATATCATCCCGCTGTTCGCAACCTCTATTCAAAAGCATCAGTGCATCTCCAGAAATTAGCATTTGAAAACGATCGCATTCGCGCGCAAACCCAAAATGGGCCAAACCAAACATAAAGCAAGTGTTTACACTAAGTTCTTAAGACTGGGGAAATCACGGGCCACACTAGGTTTTGACACTTATATACATATACAATATTTATAATAATAATAGATAGGCAGATGAATAAATAAATGTATATTTATTTAATTATACTCGCTACAAATATACTGTTTTAGTGCTTGGCAAAAGCTTTTCCGCCTATTATTTTTCTCTTAAATTAATCGGTAGTTGATTCCACAAATGTGGTCCTGAATATTTATTTATTTATTGAATATATTTATACAGGATGACATGGTCAGTACACACTGTTTTAAAACATGGTCCTGTGTATAAAAATACATACATATAATTTTGACATAATAAACATTATCATTTATCAATTTAAAATCACAAAAAACACAGCTGCTAGGGTAGGACATATATTTAATTATAAGAATAAAAATACATTTATTTAAAACTATCATACAAAATGGCCACAATCGCGTTCCGATGAGTACCCATACATACATATGTTCCACAAAACACGTCATTCAAAGCAGACGATAGTGCACCCACTGAACAGACAGTCAGACACTGTACACGTACACACAGAGACACAATACAATCGTTCACATCAATGCATCTATTCAATCACCACACAATCACTACCTCCTGACACACCCACCACACTCCCACAAGACGATCAGCCCATGCATCGTGGTACACGTGTATATATAATGGAAACTGGAACGTTCAATACTGCCAATAAAATAATTGAATATTACCAAATTAAGAAAATCCAAAATAAGTCCACCTGAGCAGCTGTAGGTGTAGAGTAATATCAAAATATAACAAAATATGAATACAACATGAAGCACAATAAATTATTACGAAGTACAAAAATACATTACATACAGACTAATTGCATCCCAAAAAATAGCACAAGGGGAAGTTGACTTCAAAAAAGGCGACGCTTATAGTGAACTTTAAACAAGTTGAGTGAAGGTAAATTTTGTTGTTCGATTAATAAAGCATTCCATGTATTTGCACCAGCATATTTGAATGATTGTTTAAATAACTCAATTTGGGGTTTCGGTATTACAACGTTTAACGAGTCAGCATTACGTGTATTAAAGCCGTGGCGATCAAAGTACATTTCAATTTCATTACATAATCTTTCTTGCGCGTCACCATGAATACATTTATTCATCAGTACATTTAAAAAATAATCTCTACGTTTTTCAAAACTTTGCCATTTAAGACTTCTTATCAGTTCACTACTTTCTACTTCCAAGGGGTTAAATTTCTTTGATACTATTCGTGCAGCTCTTTTTTGTAAACGATAAATTAAATCTCTATTTTTTACAGAACAATTTCCCCATACGGAGCAGGCATAATCTATACATGGTAATATTGTCGTTTTTATAAAGAACATTTAAAATTGGTGTATCGAATGATGTACTTAGCCTTCTCAACGAAAATAACTTATATGAGAGACTTTTGCATAAGTGCTTAATATGATTATCCCATAGTAAGTTACAATCGACATGTACTCCTAAATACTTAACACAATCTACTTGTTGAATTTGGTTACCATTTAATGTTATATTTAAATCTTTAGATAATAATCTAGTGTGACGGGAAGTTATAACCATTACATTTGTCTTATCAACATTAATTTTTAGCCTATTATTCATGTATATGATATGATATAGATTGTTTTCCAACGTTTGTTTTAATTTTGATAACGTTTATATTACATTTCCTTTTATACCGCGTTTTATACGGATGATCAATAAATGAAAAGTAATCAATGAATCTATGAGGTAGATTATTATTTATCAAATCATGCATGAATACGCAAATCATTGAATTGAATTTCACATTTATTGGTAAATTTGGCATTAAAAACATTACAGAGGGATATACAAAATTTAAAACAAAGTGTATAGGGGTCACATCTAGGTAAGCCAAAGGCTTGAGGAGGCAGAGTGACCCCTGGTAAAAACAGAAAATATACAAATATAATAATACATCTGATTACAAAATATAATATATAAGTTTAAAACTCACACAATACAATTATCATATAACGGTATTGCTTAAAAATGTTAGTTTTAATTCGAGAAATAGTGGACCTGATAGATGTCTATAATCTGTAAACGCTAAGACCCGTGCGATTCGTTTCTGAAGCATCAACACAGAATTCAAATTGTTTTGTTTGCTGCACCCCAAACCTCTAGACCATACGTTATATGTGGAAGAATGAATGCATTATAAAGAATAGCCAAACATTTTCTCGAAACAAAATTACTTATTTTATATAAAAAGTTGTTACTGACTGTATTGCACACATTATTAAACTCAATTAAACTAAATCATAATAGCTGAGGTGAAAAATTATGATATTTATTGAAAATTGTATTGCATACCACAGTACTTTTACTCATATAGTCAAATTATCCATAAATCTAATCCCTACTCTAAAGAAAGTTTGAATTTATCCCGAGCAAGCCCACAACTAATACAGCTGGGTTTCGTTGTTTTTTGCCGACGTTTACTATGAAATCACATGGTAAATGAGTTTAAATGGACTTTTCAACAATTATGTAGACCATTGTAAGTTTGCATTAATAGTTATCTGTATGTGAAGTCACAGAAAAAGAAGTTTTATTTGGGCGAAGACTTAGAAAGAAAACGGAATTTCGTTTTATTGAACTAGTCGACCTATCTCCTAAACACAAATACACCGACGCAGTCGAAAGTCTTCAACTCTTTTTGTAACAGTAATATGCATTCATACCTATCATATCGCCAGACCGAGGAACGGTACCACCGGAGTGTGACCCAACGCTCGTCTTCAAGGAACGACCGATCGACGTCGAGGCAGGTTTTGAACAGCTTGTCAATGTGACTTGTAAAGTGAACAGACTGGATGCCGCGTCCAAGCTTGTGTGGTATAAGAATGGACGTGCACTTACAAGTGGTAACTATATCATTTTGCTTTAAAGGGAGTGTAACACATTTGCAAACACCGCGGATCTTTCTCAAAATGTGCATGTAGCTAGGTAATGATGTTGATGAAATGTGTGAGAAATATCAAATCAATTGAACCCTTACTTCTTCGAATGTAATATTTTTCTGTTTTACTTCGGGGAAAATATGTCTTGAGGTAACTCAGCCTCTGGATAATTCGGCACTTGATTAGACGATACTTATACCATGTATACGACGTACGCTGGTTACACAGCGACACACACTGAAAAGTACGTATAATATCACATAATACATAATAATATAATAGGTATAATAATTATAATACTTATAATATAATACAATACACGTACCATCAATATCGTTGACACGTACACACATACAAATACACGGTAAAGATTTTCCCAGCCTGGTCTTTTATAATGCCTGGTATAATGCTAGGTTCAAGGGACAGTGCACATTGAAAAGTCGGTTGACTAGGGATCTACGGGGGGGGGGGGGGGTTAGGGGGTTTAAACCCCCCCCCCCCCCCCCCTTGGGCTGCCAAGTGAAAATGTTATGTGCATAGAAAAACGCCATCATGTGTCCAGACCCACACAGTATCCGCATCGTCATTGGGTCAACCCCCCCCCCCCCCCCCCCTTAGCAAAAGGCTAGATCCGCCACTGAGTGCAGTGGGTTAAGTTATCAAGTCAGTTGTTTAGTAGTTCGGTATGCAAACTATGCATTGTGTTAAGTGTAAATTGTAATGTAGACTGTGTGTAGGCTAATTATATAGCAATATGAGGTGTGTGTATAGCTATAGAAAGTGAACAGGTACAATAGTTGTGCTGTAGCTTAGCAACAAGGGTAGTGAGGGCCTTTGTTCCATGGATCTTTGCACTGTGTGTGTTCGCCAGTCAATGCATTGCCATTGCAGTTAGTTACATTTTATATTGAACGATGTGTGTGTTCATCGACGTGTGTAGCCAAGACGTTTAGCGATTTTGAAAAAAAGTAATAAATACAAAATTAGATTTCTCTCTTACCTGATCAAAAAGGGACACATAACTTAAATTGTAGAATATCCTTCGTTCAGGCCCATTAGTCACAAGATTTGTTTTCCCTCCTGGTTTGATGGATGCAAATGTGTTACACTCCCTTTAAGCTGTTGCGTGTCGGTTAAAGCGAAATATTAACTTTGCCAAATACAATCAAAATCACTTGGATCTATTACTCTTTACTAGTACCTTGGTCTTTGGCTTATTATGGCAATTGGATAATAATGAACGGGTTTTTATCAGTCAAGAAACTCCTTAGACTATGGAGATATTTACTGATATTACAATTGAATTGAAAAGCGTTTTAGAACGCTTTTCGATTGTAGTCAACAGTATCCGTATTCGCATACTCAATCGTCCGTTGTATCCAAATTTGGATATCACGCGAACGATCCAGGATATCACATCACGTAAATGTTCAGGGGAACATTTTTCCTTTTCTATAAAAAAAAACAAACACATTATTAACAGAGGAATCTTACAATAATGGTATTATGATCGGAGTCTCAAATATCACTATCGGAAAAATACTATAAAGTTAATGGATCACTTTTAAATAATCAAAATAAGTTCCTGAAAACTGTCTTATCTCTCAAAAATGTAGAAGATAAGAGATGTGACATGTACTTTAAACAACGATCCTCGGCAACTGTTAAAGAGATAGCTGAGATTTTGTATAGAGACTACAGTTTTGGTCAAACTGACAAACGACTAAGTAAAAAGCCTGTTATCATTCAAAAAGAGCCGTTAAACCTCATTGGTGCATGTGATGTTTAAATAAAATAATGATTAAATCGAGACATCATCAACAACTATGATAAAACATCTTTTGCAAATGTTCAAAAAGTGTAAGCATCTTTTTTTTCAACGGCTGGTTCATAATTATTGAATTATTGTAGGGTTCTACAATAATTACAAATTACCCATCGATATTTCAGCCATCTCTGAACAGATTTTGATCAAATAAAGTTATTCTGTCATTAAAATTGTATGCTCTTTCAGATTTGACACTCAGTTTTTCATAACCTCACAAAACAAACTATTTCGTGCAGCGCCCTCTCTACCAAAACTCATCTATCCCTTTAAGCCCGGTGCAGACAGAGCCGACTCGACCAGATCCAATCCGACCAGACCAAAAGCCGAATTAGGCATATGCTGTCGCGGCCAATTCGTGAGCAATGCACATAGAGTCGATCCGACTGACAACCAGCTGGATTGGGTCGAGTCGGCTATGTCTGCGCCGGGCTTTACTTACAATCAGAATTGTTCGCGTCCAATATTATGTAATGGTAAGTGAAATAATAAAACCTAATGGGATTGATCAGCTTTACATAGTTATTGTCAGAGCCCTATATTCGTTATTGTTAACTCGGTCATGGGATACACACACTCTTTCGAGCATGTTGAATGCATATTGTTCACGCCCTGAGGAGCTTTCTATTCAGGCTACCTGATAAAGATGTACACTTCAAGTGTTTTACACTTTGCATCTCCCATTCTTACGAGTAGCCATTTTTACACATAGATAGAGGTCATTACAATGTCTAGCTGAAGGTAAACGAAATTGGCATAGCATGTATTCGAAATCAGGACCTCACAATTTGAAGGTATACGTCGTTCCAGTCCTGCCCCATCACGTGTCTGATACGTAAACGTGCGAAAGTTTAAATTGTTATATATATATGCGAATTCTGTTCTAGGAAACGACGACATCTTTGTTGGGCCCGGGAGCCTGACCATCCCACTCTACCAGCCCAGTCATGAGGGGATCTACGCATGCGTAGTCTTGTCCGGTAACCAGGAGTGTCTGAGAGCCGAGGCCAATTTTAGTAAGTAACACAGGATTCGTACGTCAGGCGCAAGATTGCTTTTCCAATCTTTCTGAAAAGCATGGTTTTCCAATCTTTTGGACCCTAATGAATTATGCATAAGCCGTACACCCATCATGCAACGCGCTACTCCGCGTGTTAAGTATATGGGAAGAGAAATTTCACTTTTGAACCTCTGTCACTCAACAAATTATTACGAGAAATCTAACCATGACAATTCGTTAAGAATTGGTGTACTGAAAGATGAATAACAAAAGTTTCTTGATGCTTAAAAAAAAAGAAATCGAAACATGACATTTTGAGAAAATCTATTCAGAATACGTAATTAGGGGTATAATTTTGAAAAATAGCTTCAAACGGCCGTTGCTAGACTTGCAGTACAGCCGCACATGGTAGGGTATGAGGTGAAAACTATGAGCACGCTATAACGTATAACAAGAAATTATGCATGTGTGTGTGTGTGTGTGTATGTGCATGTTTGTATGTGTGTACGAATGAGTGTGTGTGTGCGTGTGTGTGTGTGTGCGTGTGTGTGTGTGTGTGTGTGTGTGTGTGTATATTATGTGCAAGTGTATGTGTATGTGTGTGTGTGTGTGTGTGAGTACATGGGTGCATGTGTGAGTGTGTGTGTGTGTGTTAGTGTGTATCTCCTCGTATATGTGTTGTATGTGTGCGTGTTTGCGTGTGTATATGCGTGTGTATATGTGTGTTTATTTGCCCGTATGTATGTCTGTGTGTGTGTGTTGTATGTGTGTGCGTACGTGTGTGTGCGTGCATGTGTGTTGTTTGCGTATATAAGTGTGTGTATGTATGTGTGTGTGTGTGTGCATGTGCGTGTTTCTTTGTGTGAGTATGTGTGGGTGTGTGTGTGTGTTTGTGCGTTTGTGTGTTTCGTTATGTGAGTGTGTGTATATATGCGAATGTTTGCGCATATGTATGTATGTGTGCATATATTTGTGTGTGTGATTTTTGATACGTATGTCTGTATGTGTGTGTTTACGTGTATGTGTGCGCATGTGTGTGTGTGTTGTTTGCATATGTAAGTGTGTGTGTGTGGCTGTGTGTTTGTGTGTGTGTGTTTGTGTGTGTGTGTGTTTCTTTGTGCGAGTGTGTGTATATATGCGTCTGTTTGCGCATATGTATACTCCGCAAAAAAAGAAACTGGACACTTGTATAAGACCAAATATTTCACATTCATTTACGATAAAATATATGATATTGTATATCATATTAAAGATAAAACGACCCTCTTCAATATTAGCATAAAATCAAGATGAAATCATTCATGCATGACTTGTCACGGTCAATTAACCACAGCAAGGTCTGTTTTCAAAAATAGCAAAAATGGAACATCCACTCAACCATATAAATGTTGATAAACATAATCTAAAACGCTATGTTCATGACATGGCATAATTTTTCAATACAAATGTGACCTTTTCTATCGTCATCTCAATAAAAAGTATAAATGAAGACAAATTGTGAACGTTATAGGTTTTATTTTCATCCAAAAGTAACAAAATGGGGAATTCCATGGCAAAGGTTTTTATTAGTCAAAACCACAGTTTGTGCCCTTATTTCAGCATGAAAAATGGTATAAATTCTTCTCAAGAATTGTACCGTAGTCCAAAGATCTTCACAACCTGATGTCACCATTGGTCAAACAGTTGAGCAGACATTTCTCTCGGTAAATATGGTTAAAATTGCAGGGGACACACTCAAACAGACAAGCTGTATGCCTCTAATACAGACCAGTATGATGATGCTCTCATAACCTGGCCCTGTTTTATCGACAAATTTGTATTTTCAGAGTTTGTTCATAACAATAAAGTTAAATAATGTCATAATTTATTTGCCCCGCGCACATCTTGTTTTAAGTGAAACGCTTACTATCATCCTGATCATTTTAGTCGAATGGTGTGGTCCTCCATTATTTTTGCTATTTTTGAAAACAGACCTTGCTATTGTTAATTGACCATGGCATTTCATGCATGAACGATTACACCTTTAATTTATACCCTGCCTGCAGAGGACTAAATTCCCTTTAATTTGATATATGATGATCTACACTTTATCGTACATTAATATGAAATATTTCAACTTATACAAGTGTCCAGTTTCTTTTTTTGCGGAGTATATATATGTGTGCGTATTTTTCTGTGTGTGTTTTTGCATGCGTGTGTCTGTATGTGTGTGTATACGTGTGTGTGCGCATGTGTGTGTGGGTGTGTGGCTGTGTGTTTGCTTGTGGGCGTGTGGGTGTGTGTGTGCGCGCATATGTGTGCGTGTGTGTGTGAGTGTGTGTATATATATGCGTATGTTTGCGCGTATGTATGTATGTGTGCGTATATTTTTTGCGTGTGTTTGCATGCGTGTGTGTGTATGTGTGTGTACATGTGTGTGCGCACTTGTAAGGACCGGCAAACGGGGATACACACGGGTTTACACACCGGCAAACGGGGATATGTCGGAAACCGGGGATATCCCCGTTTTCCGAACAGCCTCTATAGTGCTTTAGGGATCGTCTTAAGGGCTGTACTGTATGTTATTATGATTTTTGAAGGATATCCCTTAATTGCCCATTTTACATCTATGTAACCGATGGTGTGTATGAATGGACTGTTTGTGTATGTGAGTGTGTGTGAATGTGTGTGTGTGTATGCCCATTGGGCATATGTCCATGTTTACACACCGGCAAACCGGGGATAAGTCAAAAAAACCGAAAAAAGCGGGCATATCCCCGTTTGAAGGTGTTATAAAATTTATCCCCGTTTGAAGACTCCTACAAGTATGTGTGCGCATGTGTGTGTGTGTGGCTGTGTGTTTGCTTTTGGGCGTGTGGGTGTGTGCGCGCGTATGTGTGTGTGTGTGTGTGTGTGTGTGTGTGTCTGTGTGTTTGCTTCTGGGCGTGTGTGTGTGTGTGTTTGTGGGCGTGTGTGTCTGTGTGTTTGCTTGTGAGTGTGTGGGTGTGTATGTGTGCGCGTGCGCCCGCGTGTGTGTATGTTTGTGTGTGTGTGTATGTATACGTGTGTGCGTTTGTGTCTGTGTATTGATGTGTTTGGTGTACATTCATTTAAATATGTGTGTAAACGTGTGCCTTTGTTTGTATGTGTTTAGGTTTGTGTATGGGCGGCTGATTATGTGTCATTGTAATATTTTCAGTAAGTGACTGTCAAGCGAATCTAGAGCACGGGGGAACATATTACGCCCTCAGTCGGTGTAGGTCAAAAAACAGCCGTTTTCCAATCTTTTTTGAAAGATTGGAAAAGCGATCTTGCGCCTGACTGTCGTAAAGGGGCCGTCACATATCCAAAAAGGGAGCCCGCCCGACTTCTCTGCGAGCTCAAAATGGCATTTTCGCCAGGAATACGGCTGGTGTCTGCTCGATCAGTGCGGGTTTCGCCGCGTTTGTTAGGGGTTGACCGACGTTAGTAGAGCACCGAAACCTGCTCCCAATTCAGCGATTTCCAATGTAAGGTCGTAGAGATCGTAAACAGGTCACCCGTAGATCGCTCGGGCATCGTACAAAGTTGATCGAGATTCGGGCGGCAATCTGAAGATTTTAGACCATTTCGGGCCTTAAGATTCGGACGGAGGTCGGCAGAGCTGCGTGGCCGCCGTACGGGGTCCCTACGATATTCGAACGACCCCCTCCCGTATCCTGCCCTACTTGTTAAAAGTCGTGCGTGCTTCGAGCGCGCTTCGTGCTGGTGTCGGACCGTCGTAGGGTGTCTTCGGGCCCCGGCTGGGCTCCTCCTGTCAACTCAGCAATTTGGCACATGGGGTACAACTTTTTAAATGTCCTATTACATTCGAGGCGCGGACGCGTTGTAGGATGCCCGGCAGGACGTCGCGCGGAACCCGCCAGTGCGTTGTCCGGGTGTCGCGCTGGCACCAACAGACCTAATGAGTCATCGACCGAAACTCGGACGGCGCCCGCCCTTTTGTTGAGCGGGCTTCGCCTGGCTCCTCTTGTTTACTGACGGGCACCGGGCGATTTCTGATCACTGATGTTCAAAGGGTTCTCCGGAGCACCGTCTATTATATGACAGGGTAAATTTCAAGCGAAAATGCGCAGATGCGCGGTGCCATATTGCGAACTCCTTGCCCACGGTGCGTAATACACATTGGCTGCAGTGTTATGCAGAGCGCTCAAACTACCTTAATTCAAATTGGCGACCGGCAAATTAGCATCCCGACGTTTGATGATCTTTGAGAACTCCATTGCGTATTTTAAAAATCGCCGGACATGTATCATAATTCTGAACATTATATATTTCTGGTCAGTTTCTTTGTATGTTTGAATTAATTATTTAAACCAAAAAGGCTGATTTATGTCAGGTTAATAATAGCTTCTGACCACTCGAGCAATACAATTTAAGGGGTTTCAGGGACGAGCGCCGTACTAGGGTTTTCTATAGCTCAGTCGGTAAGAGCACCGGTCTAGCAATCCGGAGGTCTCAGGTTCAAATCCCGTTGGAATCCCATTTTCGTTGCTCCTTTTCAATCACATAATTCTGAAAAGTTAAAAACACCTCGAATGTAGAACCCGAATGCTAAAGTCTTAGTTCAAAAATTTAAATGCAAGAATTAAGTTTGCCAAGATCTTTAGACAAGATTATCTAAATAGCTTAGTCCGATCCCCCATTAATCTACTACGTATACAAATTACGTTGTCGTACAAAACATACAGTCAAAGGCGTAACCCAGGGGAGGGGGGGGGGGGCGGTTGGGGGGTTTAAACTACCTCCTTTGACCGAACAAATGACTGTTTTGGTAGAACATTTTCTACGGACACTCCCCCCCCCCCCCCCCCCCCCAACCCGCTTACAGGATTCTCAACCAATGGTCTTGGTCTTTTTTTTTTATCGGTCCTGGTCTCGGCCTCTAAAATTGTTGGCCGGTCCTGGTCTCGAAAATTGTTACGGTACTTGGTCTCGGCTATGACAATTTTTCTACGACGAAATAACCCCCCCCCCCCCCCCCTGACCAGTGGCGTAGCTACGGGGGGGGGGGGGGGCACGGGGGGGCACGTGCCCCCCCCCCAATAATTTCGAAAAAACAATAGAAAACATAAGGGGCCATTTTTTGAAAAAAACAAAGAAATACATAAGGTGTGCCCCCCCAATAATTTTCGTGCCCCCCCAATCAGTCCGACCACGCTACGCCACTGCCCCCCTCCCCTTGCAAAAATCCTGGGTACGCAATTGCTGACAGTTCATTAATTTCACACGCGCATAATTACCGTGTGCGTTTAACGTGGTGGTTGTGTACCTTAATAGAGTCGACCATGACACTTGGGGGTTAACAGGTAATACTTTTGTATTTAATAAGTATGCATGTTAACTGAAGTTAGTTAGAGCATCCACCTTACACATGGACTGAAGAGTAAGAACAGGGCGGGGCATGAGTCAGGCCATTGTTGCGATGGTAGTTCCAGCAAAACAATGGGTGATTTTAAAGGAACTAAAGAATATAACGTATTTTGGCACTTATTCCATAGGTGATGACTTGTAAACTAGGTCTACCAAAAAAACTCCATGAAAATAAACACAGTAGTGATTTTAGGCTAATTTTCTGATGCCAAATCTCTCTTAGCAGCCAGTTTACGCTCCGCCCACATTTAGGGTCCAAAATCAGCAGCGTGATTGACATGTGATTGACAATTCATCGGCTTACGTCATCTACAGAATTTAGATAGATAAACTAGAACGTATAATTATTTAAAAATATTAATCGTATTATAGTTTTAAAAATAACACGTCTGAAAGGTAAGTATCAGTTTTGCATGATGTTTTGAATGATGTTGTACATAGGGCTCGACAAAAGCACCTGCCCACTTACCCGGGTCAATTAAAGGTATGGTGACTAGAAAATCAGCTGAAAATGTTATTTTAGCCCTTCAGAAAGCCACTGTCATGTAGATTTCGAATAAAACAACCGTTTTGCACTTGGAAAATTATTTATAAATGATATGAGGACCTGAACATTTACTTATGCCCTCCAAAAAAACTTAATCCGGGCGAAGAAAAATGACGTCATCGTTGTGACGTCACATGCAGGCAATCGCAGGATCCCCGATACTCGAATTGTCATAGACGTACACGCTGAGCGCATCTAATCACGCTGACAGAGAGATATTATTTCGATTTTTTTTTTCAATATCTACATACATTTGTTTGAGTTTATAATTATGGAGGATCCACACCCAGATTCATTTGATTCTAACAGTGAGCGTGAATTAGACGAAAGATCTGGATCAGAGTCAGAATCGAGTTTTTAATTGACAGTTCCTGAAGATAAAATTCCAAATTGTGCGTCGGCAGCCAAAATGGAGTGGAAGTGATAGAGGTGCAACCGTACAGATTTGTTGAGCGTGGCTGAGCAAATTCATGACAATTTCCCAATATTTGCAGACACCATTATTATAATTCTTATTTCATTATTTGTCTCCACAAATACAACAAATACAATTGCCAAATAAAGGCACATACTCACTCTAAAATCGCTTCGAGGAAGTCTCCGATATGAGTATAGCAATCGTATACCCCGCCCCGGTCTTCCGGCCATCAGCACGCAAGAGCGCTGCGGCTAGCGCAGGCCTAGCCTAACCCTATCATAATGAATCCTAGTGGCCCCTAGTAGGCGGCTTCATCCGATCACGTCTCAAAACATGGTGTACAAAAATGCGGTGTTTCGCACTCAAATTCATCTTTTTATGCGGCAATAAAATGACAAGCATCATTGCTTTGATGGATCTATGTAACAATATTTACGGAAATATATTTACAGAACATTCAGAATTACCTCAGTTTTGAGCAAAATATTCTTTTCCCGTAAACAAATCCAAAACTCAAGTCGTTGGCGAGCGTGGGGGAGGTTTTCAATAAGCGGTTGAACATAGTCAATTAATTTCTGGGCATCGATATCATACACGTAGTCTACGCCGTTTGTAAATTAACAATAAAACTACAAAAGAGCGCTAAGTTCAGTTCACCTGGTCCGAGCGAGTATTATCAGCATATTTTTTGTGCCGTTTTTGCAGGTAATCGTTCTTGTATTTTTTTCAAAAGCCATGCAAACATGTAAGTAAATTAAGAAATAGTCTAGAATAGGTGCGATCGTAATAATCTTGCATTTTTGTTACTTTTCAGAACTTTTAATAGGTAGTTGGCGCGGCAGCTATAGCCCGCGAGAGCATAACCTGTCTTGCCGCGCGGGCCCCCCGAACTCCGGCAGACCTGCACACACTCGCTAGGTCCTTCCCAGTCGCCCCTCGTTAATTTAACTTTTGAGTTCTAAATCCGCCTCATACGTGGATCCTTAGGGAAAACGGTGCAGGCTAATACTTTCCTTAGATGTGTTGCTGCATCCTGCTAAAATTCATTCCTGAGGCAATTTCAGTTAATCCTCAATTTTCAAGCAAATACGAGTTTATTTTACTAGCAAGTCAAAGTGTTTGCATTGAACCACGTTGTAAACAATTCTCGCTCTTCCGTGTTATTGCCTGCATGTGACGTCATGACTCATGAGCTCATCGCTCCGCTATAAATACTTTTTTAGGAGTATGGAACGCCGACGCGAAAAAGAGCAAAAAATTTGTATGAAATTTTCCTTTTTTCCCAACTTCAGGATATATCAATAAAGGCACATATTCAAGCTATAAACCTGAATCAAAGCCGGGATTTCCCCCCTCCTTTAAGCATTGCTGATGGCACATGTCCCCCATGCCCCCACCCCTCCCCGGTAGCTCACCACTGTGGGTAATAGTGACTGTAATTTCGGATCATACAGAATACAAGAATACATGGGATGCTTTTGGTGAAAAGAAAATATGAAAGTTTTAATACAAATTATATTCTTGTTCATGATTTACAGCTTACAATCCACTGATTGCCTTCACGACAACACCACGTGACGTAGTGGTTAGAGGTAGAAGTCATGTTTTTCACTGCATGCCGAAATTGGAAACTGATACGGTCACGTGGTTGAAGAGCGACAGACCTATAAATACCGCATCTCAAGACAAGTACACAGTAAGTTGTATTTTTCCACAAATATATTTAAAAGGATCTAGTAATTTCGTTGACATGTGACAAAGGTGTTGATTATATTGTGTGTTAGTGTGGTCTGATATGTAAATTGAGTGGAACATTTCACGTTAAATTGATGTTCTATGGCCGAGTAATGAGCAAAAATTCACTAGTTGATTATTTATTGCACGTACTGACTTTGTTATGGTTATCCAGTTGATCTGAACACTTCAATCGTGAATATCTTTATAACGAAAGGGACACTCGAAAAACCGAAACATGTCCCATGTTTTTAATTATAACGAGGTATATATAAGAGAACATCTATAGTTCCAAGTAAATGTTGAGGATTTGGACAATGTTTCCAATGTAGATGACTTTAATTTTAAGTACGGGTCATTCAAGGAGAGGCAATTTAACTTTGTACCGTATCACTATTTTTCGGCAAATGGGCGGCATAATAGTTTACTTTTCCTTTTCGCCTTTCCTAATTAAATAAGGGAAAAGAGAACCATTTTATGCGGTTTTTGTTTGGATTCAAGTGGATTCTTTCAAACATATACGAAATAATTACCCTTACAAATTACATTCATTCGACACCTTTCGACATAACCGTGAACGCGACCAGAAGGTGTCGATTTGGTGACGGTTTTGTTTCGGTCTTCTCAGATTGAACAGGGTGTTTTGCAATTTCAATTGTACGGAAGGACCATGTATAAATTTCTTCGTGAATAATCGCAAGAATATTTGTCGTTTGTATGTTTTTTTGTGCTAAAAAGCTTCTAGGAAATAACTTGGTTCTGCGGTACCTTACAGAGGAAGATGAGGGGAAGTACACGTGTGTTTTGCGGGCAGGTCAACGCGGCCAGGTCAAAGGTCGCGTGGATGCGTGGTTGTATCTATCGGAGCCACCGCAGATAAACATATCCCAAGGTTTGTATTTATTTTCTTTCGTTTATTCCTTTTATAACGATGTATATGTTTTCATTTGGATGTTTGGAAAGAAGACAAACTACATGATAAATTAAAGAAAGGCTATAGTAATGGAGACTCAATTTAATGAAGGCCATGACAAGAAATAAACCTAAAGCAGACGAGATTCTGGTAATGAGGATTATATTATAATAATATTATGGAAAAGAGGGGATAATCATGTTTGTATGTAAGTACACAAACGACGACCGCAATCTGTTTAACCAGATTGTCCATAAGAAGTGACCTGACCCCAAACACGGCCATTCGGCAACTGTCGGTATTTTCGTAATACACCACTACTCATCTTTTTCACAACATGCCATGCATGTAGGCCTACCTATCATTTATCAATATGTTAATATTAACGTAAAATTAATACTGTTGACAAAAGTTATCTGTCAATGGAAACGCGTATTTTGGGGCATATTAGAGCATGCAAAGTCATGTTTAAGACGGCTGTTAAAAGCATTGGTAGCATATTCTATGAAACTGTGAAAACTGTAAAATTGAATCGAATAGTTTGTATGTGACTCCTTGTAGTTCAACGCATTGTCCCCGTGATACTGTGACGAACTACCTAAATAATGCATAGCTTATCAGGTAATTCCAATGTGCGTATTACGAGTTGTTTCTTTTAATTTCCCCAGTTTGTGGTAAGACGGTTGTTGACCAGGGTAGTGGCGCGACCACCACACCGACCACCATCGATGGAGCATTTGGTTGGTCATCGGAATCTAGTAACGCTATGATCCAAGGCGAAGGTGAGGACGAAAATACTGGGAGAAGTATCGGAGGTAAAGATGTCCTGCGAGGTTCGGCACCGTACATGGTTCGGATCTGGTCGGTTCGGAGAAGGCAGTTCGAGTGCGGTGGGACTCTGCTCGATCAGGAATGGGTATTGACGGCCGCGCATTGCATTCGCAACCGGAATTATGGATGGGCACGGCATGATGAAATCAGGATTTACCTTGGAGACTTCGACTCGCAGAAACCAGACGACTCCGAAGACGTCCGAGAGGCATCCGATATTCGTATACACGAGGATTTCGACATGACCGATTTCTCGAATGATATTGCTCTGGTGCGAATGTCGCGCCCTCTGCGTAAGTTTACAGACTACGTAAGACCGATATGCCTTGCCCCTCCAACACTGTCTACACGGCTTCTTCGCCCGGAAAATGTAGGTCGCGTCACGGGCTGGGGCCAAACAGAACTGAAGGGACAAACACCAAGGTTTCCGAAGCAGGTGCTCCTGCCGTTCATCCCGCGCCATGTCTGCTTGCCCACGACGGATTTTCCTATCCCTATAAATCTCTTTTGCGCTGGATACATCAAGAGGCAGGTAGACGCGTGCAAAGGCGATAGCGGTGGTCCGTATGCCATGCAGCATGAGGACGGTCGCTGGTACCAGCTAGGGATCGTCAGCTCAGGCGAGGGTTGCGCGACGGAAGGCAAGTATGGCTACTACACCGACCTCGCGCGCTACATTCCTTGGTTACGCGCCAGTAACGTCAGCTTTGCGTCTTCTCCTGAAGTGGAAGAGATATTCCATTTCCAGTCAGATATGATTCCCACGCAGCTTGCTTTTACCCAGAAGTCTAGCAACATGACGGTCGCTGTGGGCTCGGAGGTTTACCTGGAGTGCTTTCCGAACAGGGGAGATGCTCAGGTCACGTGGTTCATCCATCGCGAGGAACTCACCCCAGGTAAGCTTGTTATTCAAAGGAGAAGTTCCCCTAATGGACCGGCAGCCCAGAGGGGTTTGATGCATCGAAAATCGTAATGAATTTTTAACATATGAACATTTAGAGGGGAATGTAACAAATCCAAATATATGAGTCTGCCAGGGTCTTTCCGGGGACAAAAGGGTTCATTGCGCCTCCAAAATATGGCTCCTGGGGAAATATCCGATGCTTCTATTTTGTGCGAATGTACCGTGTTATTCATCGCTCACTGCGGGGTCAGCGAATCGCAAACAATATACATTCAAATCTTGTGTTCTTCGAACATTTTTACGTTGGCTGTACTGAAAGACGAAATACACGATTAACGCATTCAAGATACTACCCCAAACCTCTTGCAAGTTAACAAACATGTCTTGCAGATCACAGAATACATATTGGTAGCACATAAAAATATGCCAAAGGCAATATAATCAAAACAAGGTCAAGCGCAGCTTCCACTTACGATTTTCTAAAAACATTATTTAAATTAACCCGTCTAACCTGCAGGGATTAAAGCCATTATAAGCGCATGGCACAGCTAGGGGGGTGGGGGGGGGGGGGGGCCTGGGTATTTTTTTATGTTGTATTGACAATAATATAGAAATGTAAAGTGGAGACGCCTGAGACAGAGACGCGCCCTGATCCCATTTACAAAGTTCTGCCGTTTACACCACCTCGACCTCATGCACAAGCTCCACACACGTGTCCAGGGGCGCTGCAGAAAGCCCCCACCCCACAATGAAGTGTTTTGGGCAATGGCCCATCCTATAGTTTCCCACTATGTCTTCGAGTAGTGCCCATGTAACGTTGTAGGGTAACAAGAAAAGTGACCAATGTTTCCTCGCATTGATTTCTCTATAATATTGTCACTTTCTATTGACATCTAAACCCCTCAATAAAAGTTCGGAAACACAAGTTTGATCGATTATGTCTATTTTCTTATGAAATCATAATGGTTATATTTGGTATCACTTGAAAGAGTGTGTATACCTCTTTAAAATGATACCAAATTCGTCAGCATTACGAGCACGAGGTATGCGCAGTATATTTGAGAACGGGGGAATGTCAGAAGTGAAATGTCACAAAATGCGCCAAAAAACTTCAGTTGGAAGGTGTGACACCCATATCACGGTCTTTCTCAAGTTCAAATTCTTTCGACGATGAATATCTTGACAATGAAGAGATACTGTTAAAAAAGGTGTCAGACAAAAGCCTGTTTAATTATCTTTCCAATGACACCTCACTTAGAATGATTATGAAAGCCGGGTAGGAACAATTAAGGTGAATATTGGGGAAGATCGACAGCAAAATGTAAACAAAATGCATTTGATTGTGTCAAATTGAAGGCGTTGCATCCAAAAACGACTTTTTGTGGGGATATTTTAGTACTTTTATTTACATAATCATTATGAAATTCAACATCACGTTGAAGCGTGTTAATTTGTCAATAAAATAATGCCCCATTCATAGTGGTTATGTGATTGAGGTGTGTGTAGTACCTTTAAATGTATGAGGCTCAAAATGGCAAGTTGCAAGGTCGACGTTCTACCGTTTGATATGTGGTAATAAGGGCATACCTACACGGTCAAAGAGGGCGTTAATATGCCAGTTCTGGCCAATTGGCGTAAGTTTAGAGAAATTGGATGCAATTTCAATACATCAAGTTTGTGAGTTGTCTGTACTGCACACTCACATTCAGCATAATCATTGCAAATGAGATATCATATTAAAGATAAATTAACGAGTTTTCCGAGAGTATTTAAGGGAATGATGATAGAGTTATGCTTAATACAACAATATCTTACCGGAATCTTGAAACAAGAAGCCACAGTCTTAAATTCATAGCATTAATAGACCCTCATATCCGGTTGTACTGCACACACCCCAACAGCATAATTATTACAGGTGACACATGATTTTAAGGAAAAATAAACACGCTTTCACATGATGTTAAATTTACTGATGATTATGCAATGTAAAACCCCAAAACATCTCCTCCAATAGTCGTTTTTCCATGCAACGCCTTCAATTTCACAAAATGAAATGCATTTTGCAACATTTCACTTTCGCCCCTCCCTATATTCAGCTGTACCATACTTAACCTGTCAATAAAATTGTTACGGAAATAATTGTATTGAAAAGATAGACACATGGGCTTTAAAATGATACCAAAATTGATAAGTTTAAATCATTTGAACACGCTACAATCTTCGATACAACTTTAACATTAAAAAATACGACACAAGAGTCAAATTTCCCAATTGAATACTTTCGGCCCATTTTGCGACATTTGACTTCTGACCGTCCTCCATTCTGAAACGCACTGCGTATTCCCTGATTTGAAATAAATGACAAATAATGTACCATTTTAAAGGGAAATCATCATGCATTGCAATGACACTAAAAGGAAAAAATACAATTTGACAATAAGAGTGATATAATCGATCAAAGTTGAGTTTCCGAATTTTTTTTGAGGGGTTTACATGCAGCTTGGGTGCCACTTCACACATAATTAGCTGCACTTTAAACTCAGATTATGTGCAGTAGTTAACAACATTTATGTACGGAAACATAATATCTGAAAATGGAAGCTCCGTTTTTTTTAGATCACTTTGGCGAGTCGATCTTCAACATTCAGAGGTACATGTAGGGTAATCTAACGGATGACATTTCTATCCAATAGGTTTTCTGTAATCTGTAAGACATACTAGTTGACTTTCAAGAGGTTTGTGGTGGTATATTGAATGTGGTAAACGTGTATTCCGTCTTTCAAAACAGCCAAAGTAAACATTTTCGAAGAACGCAAGATGCACGAGTGATTTTCTATTGTTTGTGATTTGCTGACAACGCAGTGAGCGATGATAAACACGGTAGGCCTACATTCGCACCGTTATAAGCATTGGTTAATTGTTTGCATAAATGCAAATCAATCCACTTTGTTGCTTGGATAAACTTTGCTTTTATTCCTGTTTTAGTTACCACCTGTGTCGAATGTATGCCTGTGATGCAATATGTTTGCATATTGTGTTATAAACTCTGTCGTTTAATACAATAAAAACGAAGGGAGGTGGAACATGGTTTGACCAAGCACTTTTTGATCAGTTTTCTTAGAAGTTTTACACTATTTTGTCCTTTTTGTGATATTTTAAAGAAAAAATAGTTAATGGCATACCAAACGGGATATATCCAATATTGTTAGAGATATATACCAATTTCACTTGTTTTAAACATGAATTAGATACAAATTGTATGGATGTTGTCCATTCCGTACATGAAAGGTGGGGGGGGGGGGGGGGGGGTTTACACTTGTATTTCCGAGCGTGATTTACACTAGCACTTTGATTTTAGTGAGAGTTGCTAGGTGAAAATTAACAAAATGCTCAAGAAGCCATTTTAACTGGTCTTACTTTTTTGATAAGAGGAATTAACTACCACTTGGCAACTCTACTGAAGAAGTGATTTAATCATAAACAAGCGCCACAAAGAAGGAAAGATATTTCTATGATATAAGCACTACTTACCAACAAAAACATTAAATGGTCAACTTTGCATTAAACAAGTTTTTATTATTAGTGACTACAGCTTTACAAATTGAACTGGCTGACGGAGTAAGTCTGACATCGATCATGTCCACCGGTTTCCGTCTTCCCTTTAGGGGTGTCTAACAAAGTTATTTTCTTAACTCTAGAGGTCGACTTTTAAAAATATGTATAAAGAAAATCAATTATTTTAGACTTCTAACATAAGATTATGTCAATAACTTCAAGGCCCTTTTAATAATAAATGTTGCCTTTAAAAACAACAATTATTTCAACAATTTTACAAAGAAACTAACGGTTTTCCATAATAGTTAGGCATAATGTATAGTAATGTTTGCCTTAGGATCTTTATCATAATTATACAACCCCTAGTGTGTAGAAGCCGCCAAGCTATTCGGGCTGGGAGGGCTGCCAGGTCCGCGTAACGGATGACAAACAGGGATAATGATCCCTGATAAAATGATAACACATTATTTAAAATACGTTGCTTAATTACGTAGGCTTATCCTCTCCGAAAGCTTTACGATGTAGTTATTGATTGGGTTTAATACAGCATTACAGGCTGAACTGGATCACGGAGTAAGCCTGGGATCGACCGGTCTCAGTCTTCACTTCTCGTCTGTAGAAGCCTCCTACTCGGGCTGGTATGGCTGCAATGTGACCGTCACAGATGACACTTTTGGGGAACAAACGCTGAGGGCGGAATTTCACCTCGGTGAGTATGGTTTTCCTAGGAAACTGATAGATTATTTGGAGTCTGATTTGGAGTTTCTTACCCATGGGCGTCAACAGGAGGGGGACGGGGGGACATGTCCCCCCACCCCCCCCCCCCCCCCCACTTTTGAAAGTGGAGGGGATTGTCCCCCCCCCCCCCCCACTTTTTTCATAAGTGTATACATTATGTATGTTTGTTTCCATAGATTTCATAGATTTCACTCTGACATACATGTATATGTGAAATTTCTGTCTCAGATATGCACCAAATCGCACAATTTCAAGCCCAAAAGTGCAAAAGCTCCCTACAGTGGGAGGGGGACACCCCCTCTCACACCCTCCCCAGCTCGGTCGCTTCGCTCCCTCGCCGATGCCCCCCCCCCCCCCCACTTTTGAGAAGCTGTTGACGCCCTTGTCTTACCACTAAGAAATGTGCGACTGCAAGGTCAGCTTTATTATAGAGTATTCACTCAGAAATGACTGAGCCCATGATGTTAATATTATGTTATATATCTTTAATTTGTTTGTAATGACTGATTTTACTATATTAAGAAACTCCATCGAGATAACATTAGGGTTGGTCTGACGTGGACATTTTAAGGTTTTACTTTAGATCGAGTAGAGATGGTATAATATTCCAGAAGTGCGGCGAGAGAATAACATGTTCCGTTATGTTTATGTTTCAACATAATATTGTGATAGTCATCATGAATACCTTTATCATGTTTATGTCTTTCTTAACCCTCTTTACGTTTGGTGAATGTTATTCGCTCATTTTACTCTACAGAAGTCACATCGTAAAGCCGGGATTGTAGCAAACAGACAGAAACAACGAGAAACAGACTAAACAGACGACGTCTTCAGACGACTAACAAATCATCAGTGACACATAACATATTATTGTATACTCATTATAAAGTGAGCTCTTGCTAGTTTATCATCATCATTCAAATAATTATCATTATATCTTTATTATAACCAGGAGTTGATTGTGAATCTATTATGCACATATTATATTATAGAAATCGTGTGATTCAAAATGAAGGGTAAACCAAGGTTGATATAATGCACAACTTACTATAGAAAATCGTTTTTTCTCAAAATAACCCAGAATTCAATATGAATAGCATACTATGTCTCATCATTAATAGTAAGGAATGTAATATTTTCAGAAAATATAAAGTGCATATAATTTGAATAATGTCATGTTAGCATTATTCATTCGTTCTGATATTGCTGAGTATAATGATATTATCATGTAATGATGCAATAACCAAAGGTTTACCGTCGCTGATATTACGCACCGTTTAGTATAGAAAATCGTAAAAAACAAACAATTATATATGAATACTATGCATCACCATTTAGTAAGGAATGTCATATCTTCAGAAATATTTAAATGTATATATTTGAATCATGTCATGACAGCATTATTCATACGTTTTTATTATAATGATATTATCATGTAATAATGTAATAACCAAGGGTAAACCATCGCTGATGTTATGCAGCATTTAGTATAGAAATCGTATAATTGACCAAAATAACCAAGAATGCTATATAATTACTATGTTCCACCATTTAGTAAGGAGTTAGGAGTTTCATTCATATATTCATAAATTATTAAGTGTTGAATATGAATATTATGCACCACTATTAGTAAGGAATTGTATTAATATCTTCAGAAATTAAAAAATGTTAAATATGAATAAATATCATGACAGCATGAGTCAGTCATTTAGATATTGCTGATTTAACGCAAGATATTTCAAAATGATCGCTCTAATGAAAACATACAAAGAACAATAATGTTGTACTCATTACGTGCATGAAATTATGTATTTGATGTATAATTGCATGATTTAAGGTCTGTTTAAAGGGATAGTTCAGTATATAAATATTTTGTTATGAGGTAATGTAAAAGCTGAAAGAGCACACAATTTTAATGACAGAATCGACTTTATTTGATCAAAATTGTTTCGGAAACAGCTGAATTATCCATCAGTATATCAGATTGGGATAAATGTGGTGGACCAACTTTTCATTCAATAATTATACATTTTTTACAAATTTACCAAAAGGTTTTTTAATTGTTTTCGATGATCTCTCTATTGACTAATTCTTTCAAACGAACATCACATTCACATTAGTTGAAACAAAATTGTTGAAACTAGAGGTGTATGGAGGGCGCCCTCTTGCTTTATTAAAATTATAACAGCCATGTAACTTAACCGCGTATATAGTTTATCATTCGAGCATCATTGACCTATCTGTTTGATAATTTGCAAGTTTGAATTACTAAAAATATGTTTGACCAAAACTGTACTATCCCTTTAAAATGTGTACAATAAATAAACCAAATCAAATCAAACACGACCAATCGTAACATTACTGCTTCATCAGTATCTACCATGGGGTTATCCTAATTGTCTTTAGACATTGCACATGTTTAATCGTTTGAATACACCATCTAAATTTATATAATGCATCGATTATCGTTCAATTTATTAAGCAGTGGTATCACATGCCAATTGTGGAGGGATTAATTATAAAGGGCACTATGGGTGGTATTCTAATATTTGTCCTAAATATTGTCCTAATTTCTTGCCTAAGTCAGAAAGTTAGGAAGTGCTTAGGATGTGCAAAATTGGTATTCCAATATTTAGACTTAGGACGATCTTAATGCAAATTAGTAAGCTTTGGCCACGCCCACAAGGCAGATGTGAGCCAATGACTGATGTTGTTTCATTTACAAGCATCCAATCAGAAAGGAGAGGGAAGCCATAGCAACTCTCATTAAAGACACTTTGCGTAAAAGCTGAGCAAATGCGCGTGCTGTACGGGTTGGTTTGTTTATTCATACTTCTATGGTATTGTCTTTGATCTGCGCCATGAATGTGCAGTGCGCGCTAGATTGATCTGCGCTTATGTAACGGCCACTGGTTTTGTAGGTCACTGCTATGTTTTGTACACAACACATGGGAGTTAGGACAGGGTCAGGGCAATCCTAGGAAATGTCCTAGAAATGTCATCCTAAGTGCATTTTAGAATACCAATTTGTCCTAAGTCGCTAATTTGCATAAATTTGCATATTTGCCTTAAAGTTAGGACAAAAGTTAGGAAGTGACTTAGGAGGATATTTAGGAAGGATATTGGAATACCACTTAGGACAAAATCATGACTTAGGACGAAATTTGACTTGGGACAAATATTAGAATACCACCCTAAGTCCCTTTAAAATTGTTATCGATGTAACAGGCAATTCATACTTACGTCTAGCACTGGCTCGGCACTGGATAAATCCACTGCCGAGCCAGTGCTAGACGAAAAAGCCGACCATTCATACTCGGCATCAACAGTGGATAACTGACGCGCAAGTATGAATACAACAGTGGATCAAAAAGCTGTCTAGGACATGACTGGGCATGCGCACTAGTACACTTCTATTGTGACGTAACGATGACTTGCAAATTCTGAACGCGCAATACCGTAATGCGCATGCGCAACCTTGTGCTAGACGAGGTGTCTAGCATCAACAGTGGATCAACAGTGGATCAAAGTTATGCCAGGCTGAGCACAGACTGATGCTAGACATTCCATTCATATCTGCGTCTAGCAGTGGATTTATCCAGTGCTGAGCCAGTGCTAGACGTAAGTATGAATTGCCTGTAAGTTTGATAATAGGCATTGTACATGTAGCTAGCTTAAAATCTAAGTTTGAAGACAAATTACGCATTTAACAACCAAATATGGATCATTTACATTTTATATTCATATAAGCACGTGTAAGAATAAGGAAACATAGACGTGGTTTCTACCAATTTATGAATTGACGCTCTGCAGTGCGTATAAGAGCAGTGACGTAACTAGGAGCAATTATTTGAAAAATAATATAGGAAAACAAACAAACATGGACGAATTTTTGGCAAAGAAGGAAAGCTAACAAAATATTAGTACACTATGTTAGATATTGAATACACATTATAAGGATTTATATAGCTGTATAAGAACATATTACTCAGAATAAAACCATTACGCGCAATCATCTGCATTATCATGCCTTTGTTGATGTTCTCATTGATGGTAATGCCTTGTTGTTGAAGATGATACTGATGATAGATGGTGTGGATGGTAATGGCGATGGTGGTGGTGGTGGTAGTGGTCGCGATAGTGGTGGTGGTGATGAAGATGGTGGTGTTAGTGGTGCTGTAGATGATGTTGATGACGACGACGATTATGATGATGATGGTGATTGGGGTGGCGGTGTTGAGGACGACGACAATGATGATCGTGATTGGGGTGGTGGTTGAGCTGGTGATGTCGATAATGGAGGTCAGGGGCGTCGATCCGTTTTTTATATTGGGGGGGCGAAATTTGAAAAAATTTTCCCGAGTGACCACTGAGAGAGCTAAAAGCCCCACATTAGCATGCCCGGAAGTTTTATTATGCGCTCATTGAAAGTGTCTTGATGGCTCGAAGACCTGATTTGGGGGGCACCCACATTTGGGGACAATAATGGGGGTCCAG